>WOVY01003413.1:0-19443 GCA_013436015.1 Rhipicephalus annulatus
GTTTGTTTGTTGTTTGTTTGTTTGTTTGTTTGTTTGTTTGGCTTTTAACATCTACTTTCAACCTCTCAGCCCCACCACTCCAAGATTTGTGATCTTAGCAATCGCGTAAACAGGTTTTAACGAATAGCTGAAGCATTCGAAATATATCTGTAAATGTTCAGTAACCTAGCAAGAGCTGCCGATTCGTGCGTGTTTATTATATTCATGCGCCGACGTGTGAAAACAAAGTGAAACGAGCAAAATATTAGGTTATAGCCTAAAGTTTTAATATAAACAAGCCTAATTATAAAACAATTATATTTGTTTCAAGCCAGGCAATGTTGTCGAACTCGGGGGACACCCAGACATTTTGTGCTAGTAAAAGCACAAACAGTGGTTTCGTAATCTATAAAACAAAGAATGCTTTAAATTGAAGCATTATTTGCTTTTTACGTGACAACCACCTCATTCAAATAGATGCTGTAAAAAATATGACGTACAAATAAACGCTGCCAGCCAGTAAAGGCAAAGAAGAAGAAGAAGATCGTGATTGATCATGGCGACAATGGCTTCTGGCTGAGTTATTCCGCGCCTTTAACGTTTTAGCATCCACATAATTTTTTAGCGTCCCTGAGATGCCAAGTTATGTGCAATGCTAATTTAGCATGCTTAGGTACCTGAAGCGGAGTATTGATTGCGCAAGATTTCATTGTCAACCATAACAAACTCTATTAGTTTTGAGAGTTGTAAGGATGAGCCTACTATTATTGCGAAGCATTGAGAGAAAGATAAAGGTTCTCCGCATACAAGAAAAAGGTTCAGAGCCGAGATGGCACACTGCTATCTCGGCTTTGTTTGTTTGTTTTGCTTTGAACGTCGTCGGCCCAACCATCGAATAACGTTCAGGCGCTACAATGCCATTCTTGTACGGCCTCTTTTGCAGTGCCTTTTCACACTTCGGCATTAGGAATAATATTGTGCCATTAGGGAGAGAGAATTTTGATTATTTTGTGTTTCCTTCGTGATAAAAGGCGTCCGACTATCGATATTCTCCGCGATATAAACCGGTTAGGACGAATCAACGCGAACTGACGGGCCTTCAGGCACATCTAGAAACTCTTGGAACGGCTGAAAGACTGTCGTAAAATTCAATACAGCGAGACGCTTTTTTGCTATCTCATAAGTCGTTCCACAGGCAGCTTTTTTTTTTCGAAGTATCGTATAAAGCAACATCGCACGAGAGACAGCATTTAAGACGAAAGGGCCTCGGTAACATCATTAGAAAAGACAAAGAAGCAGTTTATACTTATGACAGCAAAGTCCGAATTCGTGAATCTAAGTGTCTCAGACAATAATATTTGCTCACATGGGTTAATGGTGTTTTATACTTAATCAGAGATCCAAGGTTAATCCAAGGTTTTACGACTGCGCAGAATCATGCTGAGTGCCATTCGGGCAGCGTACGGCACAGTGTATAAGACGGGCACGCTGCTGATATATTTGAACAAAAAAAAAACGCACGTGAGCTTATCTGCTTTGCGAACTTCCAGTAAACTAATTAGGAGGTACGCGTCCGACGGAATCAGTATCGTGCATGCAGTAAATTATCCAAAGGCAATAGTCATTCATCGGCCGTTATGAGCCACTCAAGTCGGCGTTCGCGCAGAACGCTGGAGTGAGTGACCGTGCGCGCACAGCATGCCTAATTTACGCCGTTCAGCTTCTCGTAACATTTCGCACAACCTCGAAAATACGATAATAAAAGTTGCTCCGTCATTGTCACCGAATGGTTCACTGTTCACTCCAGGGGATGGCATTAGCTGGTCTATCTAGACTTGTGCGACATGCAAGCTATTTCCGCGCCCAGTTGCCTACTTTCAGAGTGCGCAGGAAACATGGCCGTCTTTTGAATACGTTGCAGGCGCAGCGTAACATATGGAAAGAATCACATTTGGGCAGCTTTGAACACTCTCGTCAAATACTGTGCTGTGAAATGATGTTAAATGGCTTTTACGCGAAGCATTCCATGTTCTTTCTCTACAATGCTCGGATGCTACTGCCACACAGAGCACGCAATATCTTGGAGATGGATACATATTGGCCCAGAGTTCCCCAGAGTTGATATATGTCACAGTGACATAAACAGTACAGAAGTCTCAAATGTAATAAAATGTGTGATGTTTTCCGATTGTATACGGCATTCATTACACAAACAAAAAAAAATCCGTCCGCATCTTTTCACGAGGGGAGCTCAAGTAAATGCGTCGCAAAGTGGTGGGGGTATCTGGTGCGTATTGCGTAATTGGAAATGGTTGGTACATTCCTAATTGTTATTTTGACTTCATTGTTCTTATTTACTAAATGAAGGATAAGCGTTGCCTTCGACGAGTGGTGGGGCGCTGCTGTTGCGGTGTGCACCATTACTGGTTGAAGGTGCTGTTGCTTCCATCGCATTTACTTGGGTCTAGCAAAGCGTCAAGTCAAGCGAGAGCCAAGTAAAGACGCCCTTGGCTGATTAGGTAACCAGTAAAAAAGTGAGGGTGTGGAATTTACTGTCTGCTGCCGGCTTCCGGTTCGAGAAGAGTAGACGACGGTGAACGGCTCCGCTGCAAGCCTCAGATTATTCGGGATTCGCGCACGCGGCCGCCCGTTTATCTTCGTCCTGATAAACCGCGGTCGGTTGTTCAGCCGTTGGCTGCTCCAATTTGAGCGCAAAAAGCAAACGCAGGTATTGATTCACATGGAACGAAGAAAGAAAAATGAGGTGGGCCGCGGCTGTGAAGAGAGCCACAGTTACAGGGAGCCTTTGGGTGCCGAACGTTGAAGCCAGAGTGTGCGAAGACCATTTTATCACAAGTACGTGTATATTCCGCACTAACGAAAAGCTTACACATGAATTTGCTGCGATTATTATATCAAGAAATAAGTTGTTGCTCAGGGGCGCCTAGCAAATATATTATGGGAACGCGCGGGCGAAATGGCGAAATCTACCTGCCTTACGAGATGAGCGACGGCCGTTGCACTATATATATGACGAAAAATTGGCCCTAATCTACATGTTACACTGTAAATGTCGTTGAAAGACGATAGTCTTGCTTGCGTCTGCATAGAGTGAACAAAACGTTCATTTGATGTTTTGCGCAAGAAAATCGGTAAATAGTATTCTGAAGGCGCTGCGTTAGAGTGCCTCGAGCGTGTAACGGAGGCGAACAAGCGCATCTAGGCACGTTAGACAAGAGCGCCATCTGGCAGTTATCTTCGAAAACTAAGGGATGCGTGACCGCGGATAAAGATGTGCGCCAGTCACGGAGGTGATAAGGTGTAGAATGGAAAGCGACGGGCAGGTGCCACCACCGTGCCGTCGTAGCACAGCGTTGAAAACACCTTCTTGAGCACCGCGTTGCACTGTCAGCGCAGCGCGTTAAACGCTACAGTCCTTAAAGTGTTTTGTGTGTGTCCTCTTCTAGTATAAAGGCAGACATACAGAACATATACATGTTGTTTTGGCTTCTCAGATATGCGTAATTTTCGCTTTTTAATTGACAATCGCACAACTATTAACGCTAAACGTCAAGCATTATTGGTGGGCGCTGCGGATGGGGTTGACCGTTCGGTGCCGTTTGAGGTATCCTTAGGGCAGACAAACAGACAAGTGTACAGACAGACAGACAGACAGACAGACAGACAGACAGACAGACAGACAGACAGACAGACAGACAGACAGACAGACAGACAGATCAAAATTTTTCCGTCGAGGGTCCCCAAGAAAGACTATCATCTTTAAAAACGCAAAAGCTTCACTCAATTAGGAGTAAGTTTACACGAAGGGCTGGACGGGTCCATTGGCGTTTATCTAGGTCAAACTGTGCGCCAGGACGGCACACAAAGGCAGAAGTGCTTTAAACAAGCGCAGGGTTTTGATTATCCGGCAACGTCTATCTATGTCTGACTGCATTGTTTATTTGCCGCCGTGCCGCGCAGCTTAACCAAGATCAGCGTTCGAATAAGCATGTGGGTTCGAGTAAGAAATGCATCTTTCAGCGCGCTGAAGTCTATAAAAAATAAATATATCTCAACGCTCTCAATAAGTGCTGTGCTACATCGCGATTGACTGACGATATCGGCCAAAACAGCGATCCCAAAATGAACTCTTAGCATACTGCTACAGTCATCCCCATCACCTGATATCTTTAAAATGGTAATTTTTGATCTGCAGTAACATATTCTGCAAGTAAAACTGTGTCGACTGATTAGCCAGCCAAACTGACAGTACCTTCAAGAACCATAAAAGCATTGCAGATCATTTTAGTGCGATAAAAAAGTTTTCTTACCGTTCATGGCTTTCGTAGCTTGTCATCGTCGCAGTCACGGTTAGCATAAACAAGAAGAAACAACTTCTAAAGCACTGACATTGTACGGAGAGGTGCTTTTTTCAAAGTAGCGGTACAGAAATGCGCGAGTGCCTCCGCTAACTCGCGTGGTGCGTCGCACCAGAAGCTGCCGTATCCCACAGTTCCCTGCGATTGCCCAAATTACCGGTCACCTATTTCAATCGCATGATCCAGTGCCAGTGAACGGTTGTCCAGCGTGAGCAGTTGGTTTTTACAGGCAGACGCTGCCTACGTCGGCTTTGTGAGGCGATCATGAGAGGTGGGGGGAGCGACCATGAAAGAACAGTTGGCACGAGACGCGAGCATGCGCAGCAGGTGTGTAGATGACACCGCCGACGCGAGATTTGCGAGTAGGTGCGACTGTAAGACGCTCCGCATTAAAAAAGGCTTTTTCAGAACATCACCCGCCTTTAAAAAGCTTGATACTCGGGATTCGCCCTCATTGGGCGACATGTGGTGAGGCTGATTTCACTGTTAAAGGCGAGTTTTCGACAATACGAGCGAACATATATATACGAGCAATTAAGCATGCACACCACTGATAGTAATACACATTATCGTTGCTCAGGTGCATGTAGCTCTGCGCTATAACTTTTATTTCAGTAGCTTCAAATTAAAGCTACTGACTGCTTCTAGCACCACAAGCTCGGATAGACTCGACGAGTGTTAAGAAAGAAAAAAACCGAACGAAGGCTTAAATATATAGCCAGCTTCATATAAAGTATGTGAATATCGGCGGCCTTGGGCGTATCTTGAGCCTGCACAACATTCACTCTGATACTACTGTGGATACACGAGCAGTAGAACAGTCAATGGCGGACACAACTCGGGAATGGTAACATGGCGTCGTATAAGTATAAATGAACAAGTGCGAATAGAGTACTTGCCGTTGGTATATCGACAGAGTCGCAGTAGCGAAGCACCTCCTGTGTTGTCTCAGCCCTTGATTGATTACACTAGTATATGGGCTGAGCGTGTATATGCTCCTAGCACAATCATTATTTCGAGTAGCACTTCCCGTTTGTCGACGACAGGGCATCGTAAACGTGGCTCTGCCCTAGACACAGGCGGAAGATTCCAGCAAACAACTTACCTCGCGATAGGAGAGTACACCGGATACACGAAGGCTTTACCTTAGATACATTCATTCCAATACCCACATGGCTAGCTTTTGCTCCCAGGCAACATGGCACGTAAGGAAAACAGTCCGGCCAAAAGGAAAAACGAGAAACTAGGGAGTTTGCCTTAGGAGTATTCAGGGGAGATGGAAAGAAAGCATTAGGCAGTAAAGCAAACTTGTGTGGTCAAGGTTCCACAGTAAACAAATGAAGGAAATAAAAAGAGACACTCAAGAGAGATCCATGGGTGGTAGCTCGTAAAAAAGAGTGTCTCGAGTCCTCCACTCTGTCGGGAAGAGTGACTTGTTCCTATTCATTCGGTGCTGGCCGGAAAGGACTCTCTTCTCAGCTCTCTCGGTGTTCAGGTGGCCACACTAGTCTTGTTCACGTCCACATTGGAGTACGTTTCCCTGTTTGCTTTTGTGCACATCACCTCTTCTGCCTGGTGAGAGTATCAGAGCAGCAAAAAAAAATGTGGCCTTGAAAAGAGCTTGTCGTCTCGAACAAGGTTAGCAGTACTTCAAGAAAGTCTCTTTTAATTGCTAACCCTTGTCTCACGTAACAGGACTTCTTTATGTATTCAGTGGTGTGCAGGCTACCATGCGATACCTATAGATTGTGCAAGGCTATTTCGTTAGTACTGGCTGCGCACTGCTCTACTGGTAACGACAGTATTTAGCTCCACTGAAGTTTAGCGGAAGGTGAAGAGGATTAGAAGGGAGCACTAGAGTGCCGGTGAAAAGCCCAAATAGTTTTGTGCAAACGCAGATTGAGTTTAACCTGGAAGGGTCTTAACTAATAGTGTCGAAAGCTTTATTTCGACATTTTTTTTTAAGTTGGAAGAAAATGCGATCTTTGATAAGAACTTATAAATATTTCCAGAGTCCAAAGAAAATCAGGTTCTTTATCCAAGCAAGCTCACAAGCAATTTTACGAAGGAAGGACGATTAAATATAATTGACTCTTGTTGACTACACTGCTCTGGGTGGAAAAAACAAGCGAATGCTAACAAAGAGAAGATAAAGACCAACGTTGATCAATGTCAGTAACTTGGTGAAAGTTCTCTGCTCTGCCTCATGGGCAGTCGCCGAGTTCGGGCCGACGATGCAACAGGGTGAGTTGATGCTATATATGTGCGTGAGGTACAAGTGAACGTAATTGGCTGCAGCGTGGATCTCGCTGGAGGCGTCGTGGACGAGTCTGGGTCTCTCTCATTCGCCGGTCAAGCACGGAATCTCTAAAGTGCGAAAAGGCGTCGACGCTTCACTTTCAGCTATACCAGTCGGTGGATGGAATACTAGGCACACCTTTGAGTGGTGGCCTTACGTGCTATGCTGTAATGAGTCAACCATGTGTGTTCTTCATTCTGACGCGTGCTAATAGTGCATAGTGCTCACGAGGCAGTGACCTTAAGATAATTGTCACCACCGACTATCCTTCTCCATTCAATGAGATAGCACTGAAATATAAAGAGGGCTTAGCGGGCTCTTGTTAAATAATCACATGACCGTGTTTTTGATTCTCAAGAACGTATGGTTTTGAAAGACGTCTTTGGTAACCACTTCTCTCTTCTTCGGTTTGCGTGATTCTGCGTCTATACTGTTCTTCTATTATTCAATTTTAGTTCTGGTAAATGTACGTACCAATAGCGATGGCGATCTCGACTATGCTTCTTGTTTGATGGTCTGTTATGCAGTCTTGTGCTTAATTTATTGTTAATGTCAAGTTGTTATTGCTATCCTGTTTCTTTGGCACCTGTAGTAAGAAGCTTGTTGTGGTTATTGAAGTGTAATGCTAAATGCGCTAATATATGTTGTCGTTGTTTTTTTTGCAGGTAAGCTCGGCTTTCCTTGCATGGAGCTCTACCTACGCAGCCATCATAAAAGCACAGGCTTGTGCAGCGTCATTGGGTGAGAACGACTTGCGCTTATATAAGCCTACGGCTTCATTATTTGGTTTTGGACATAACAACGACAATCTAATGCTTGGAGAAACATATTTTATAGCATTCACGCAAAATAGTCGCCACATGCGCTCGCATCTTAAACAATTAAACAATGTCTACCTGCACGCGAATTACTATAACGTTTCCTGACGTTAGCAGCTGTAGTAGCAACACACCTGAGGCACTAGTCTGGACTTAGGGATAGCGTGCAATTCGCAGGAAGAAATCGAATCGATTCGCTTGACCAAATATTTATATGAATTTCCTGAACAATCATTGGTTCATGTAAGCAACAGCAACGGTTCGCCCCTGTGTGTAGAAAAACGTAGGTTTTTCGCTTGGTCAACAACATTGTACACTGATAAATGCTTTGTACGAATTTCTCTCGTCTTCTCGTACGAACTTGCGTTGTGGCCACTCTCTTTCCTTAAACTTCCTTGCAATGCTCGTACTTTAATATTTACATTTATAGGTAAAACTAGCCTGCCATGCGTGATTTTGGTAGCGTGCCGACGTTACACCAACCACCGTATCCAGATGAGTTTACATTTTCTACGTTTTTATTAGGTGTGCATATCATCGTACCTGTGCTCGTTTTCATGTTTTTCATGTATACACAAAGTCGCCGATCAACTTCGTATCATAAGGCCATTGTGAATGTGCAATAGGCAGCTGCTTGCTGTCCTCGCACAAACGGTGCCTGGTATATATGGTTTATTTCGTTTATTTGTCTTCATTTCTGCACTTTCTCTTCGTGACTCGTTCTGTATCGGCTTTGTGATGTTCGAAGTTTTGTTTCGGCTAATTAATTCTGTATTTTTACTAGCTAACTATATGCATACATGTCTGTATTGTACCGTCTCCACGCAGCCTTCCGTAGTGCTTGGCGTCGCTATATGACACGAGCTTTGTGGTGGAGATTTACACGCATTGGTAAATAGAATGCTTGGGGTGAAAATGGAGTTGCCTTTTCCAAAAACAACGAAGAGTGGAGCCCTTGCAGAGGGTATTGTGCTATGAAGAAATAATGGTGCTAAGTGCAGAGCTGAAGAGAACCTAACGACAACAGCAAAACACATACTACCACAGAATGCCATAAACCAGAAGCAACAACCACCTATCTGACGAAAAGCGCGAGAAAATAAAAAAACTGAACAACATCAAGTGGGGTACGTTCAGAATAGAAGTGGGAATGGGTGCTGTGCGCTTGGAAAGACATAGATGAGAACAGGGTGGGGTGTGCAGGACTGAAAATAGAGTTGAGAAAGATCACATATGAAGGTGCGATCATAAACAACGGCATTGCGAATCTCTACGGCTGGTCAGCGCCTCGGGCTGCGGAAATTGAATGGAGCCTCGCGTAAGATGTCAGCGTGGTGACATGAAAAAAAAGGGGGGGGGGGACTTGCGAGGGTGATTGCTTTTGTGACGAAGTTTATAGATCAGCACGAGCAAAAACAAAACATAAGTGCCATTAAAATTCTAAATAAACGACATACATATACAACGATGCCATGTACAGACAGCGACAGCAGCGATATCGATACAAAGGCAATGAAAACAACATCAAGTTACAATTGTGAACGTGGTGAGGAGTTCAAACAAACCACCGGAAAAACAACTCTCCACATCTTTAGTTACACTATATTCAGCTTAGTCTGGCTTAAAACAAATAGCATTTAAGAGAAATACACGTCAGAAAACGAAATGTCGGATAATTATGATGCGCTTAGAAAAAGTTGTTGACAATTCAGAGTACTTCGTACTCTACAACGGGAGAGCAGGAACCCGTCCCATAGAGAAATCTTGGACACCAATAAACTTTGAAGGACAGACCAGATGCGTAAATCTTATCGAAGCACGCAATTAGATTGTAGCAGGATCTACAGTGCCTGAAAACAGTCATGGTTTGATTCCGGGGTTTTATGCGCCGAAGCCACGATAATAAATCTCACAGACTGGCGTGCAGGAAAGGGGGTGTGAATAAATAGACGATATTTGTTTATTTGTAACTATCTTCTATTTATTAAATTTGATATTTTATGCCATACATGTCTCATGTAGTATTTCCTCTTCAGGTTATCTCAACAATTACGAGGGACGCCACCTTAATAAAAGCAGAAGTGACTTCTTTATTTGTATTGACCTATGCTGTTACTTAGGGCTTTCAAAAAAACACGTTTCGATTAAACGGCCTGAGAATGTTGGAATTATTTCAGCGAATATAGATTTGCGCACTCGTTCTAAAAAATTGATCGCCGGGATATATATATATATATATATATATATATATATATATATATAAATATGAAAGTAGATGCGCTTTCACATAACAACTGTTTATTGTGCCGACGTTTCGACAGGAACCCTGTCTTTTTCAAGGCATAATACTATTTACACATGTTCCGTGCCTTTTTATATCCTGTCGAGACAGGAGGGGAGGGGTCAAATGAGAAAGAGAGAGAGAAAAAAGAGGAAGGAAGAAACAGCGAAACAGGAGGACAAACAATAAATAAAATATAGAAAATCTAGGAGAAGAAGCAAGACCGACATGGCGTAATTAGAAAGGGGCAGCTTTTCAACAGAGTAGGGCAGAGGTAGATGAGGAGTGTCATCATTGTCAACAATACCTCCCCCGCACCCACACTTCCCCAAGTGGGCAGGGAGCCGCCGTTTTTGTATTTCACCTTTCCGTGAAGTCCGCTGGCGGCTCGTTCCTCTTTGAAGTGTATGACAAGTTAATGGGGAGGGCTTAAGCGCTTTAAGTGCATGCTGGTGGCATCGGGAGTAGCGAAAAAGCCGGTGAATGAGGCACTGCCATCGATATTCATTATATGCATTGGTTCCTTGTCAGTGAAGGAACAGAATGTGCGTTAAAGGATTAACGAAGGAAAAAAAAAAAGAACAGGGGGGGGGGGGGGAGAGAGACTGTACCACTCCGGGATAGTCACCACACAGTTGAGGCGCACTGGGAAGATATGCGCGCATGTA
Organism: Rhipicephalus annulatus; assembly: GCA_013436015.1. Taxonomy (NCBI): domain Eukaryota; kingdom Metazoa; phylum Arthropoda; class Arachnida; order Ixodida; family Ixodidae; genus Rhipicephalus; species Rhipicephalus annulatus. The sequence goes on from WOVY01003413.1 coordinate 10,425, forward strand.
GGAAAAAGTTAACGAAACCACCTAGCTGTCAGCTCCTTGTCAGTGAAGGAACAGAATGTGCGTTGAAGCTTGACGAAGAAAAAAAGAAAAAAAAGCAAAAAAAAGGGGGGGGGGGGACCGTACGACCTCCGGGACCACTTATCTGTGCGTTCCGGCTGTGCTTGATGAGGCAAATTGTTTCTATGTTGTCAGATGCATAGGCCAAAAGCTTCGTTAGCGGGTAATATTATTGTCGTAATGAAACCGGACTGATTAGAGAGAAGCGTTTGCGTCTTTTAGCGGTCGTAACGCAGACAGAGTGCCTGGGTGTTCATTTATTCCGTATTTTATCGTGTTAAATTTGTAGATAAAATAAGATTCCCGTTGTTCCCGTTCTCTGATTGTTCGAAAGTTGTTTTCTAGTAGTGTAACCCTGATGTCATCAAAGCTGTGGTCTTTTAATGTGCAGTGTTTTGAAAGTGGAAGGCCTGGAAGAGATCGTACATGTGCCCGATGGTTGTTGAATCTAATTCTAAACGGAGTGTCTGTCTGGCCCACGTATTGCTTGTTACATACCCCACATTCCAAGAGGTATATGACATTGTCTGAGTCACAGTCTAGTGCACCTCTTATCCTGTGCTTAAAATCCGAGTGGGTGCTTTTCGCCACTGTCGTTGTCTGCATGTGTTTGCATACCCTGCATCTGCTTTTTCCGCAAGGTTGACACCCAATTTGAGGTTTCACACCTATCTTTGAATTTATTAAATGATCCTTTATATTTTTCGGCCTTCTGTATACAACACAAGGAGGAGAAGTGAAAATTTTGGATAGTCGCACGCTCTGTTCCAATATGTTAAAGTGTTTTCTTAGGACCTTGTTTATGTTCGGTGGGTTGCTCGTGAAAGTTAATAGCAAGTTTTTGTTGCGGTGTTGGTCGGCGTTTCTCTGGTGGTTGAGAAGAATCTGGCGGTCCAGATTTTCAGCTTTTTTGATGGCGTCATCGATGATAGCTGGTGGGTATTCTTGATTAAGGAGTACTTCGCGCATATGTGTGCTGTTTTTGTGGAAGTCCTCGGTGCGGGAGCAGATTCGTCGAAATCTGTGTGCTTGGGAATAGGGAATGCTGGTCTTGCAATGTCGCGGGTGGCAGCTTTTGAAGTGCAGGTATTGTTGCCTGTCTGTAGGTTTTCTGTATACGTTAGTTACCAACGCACCATCGTCAACTCGAATGAGTACATCAAGAAAGTTTATTTCAGTGTTAGAGTAGGTGTGTGTAAAATAAATGCTGGGGTGTACCTGGTTGAATGCCTGTATGAATTTGAGGAGCTCGTTTTCCGAATGTGTCCAAATTATGAATATATCATCTAGGTACCGTTTATAGAGTAATGGTTTGATATTACAAGATGAAAGAAAATTGGACTCTATGTGGTGCATGAATATGTTGGCGTAGTTTGGGGCCATTCTTGTACCCATTGCCGTACCGCTGATTTGAAGATAGTACTGGTTGTTAAATTCAAAGCTGTTCAACTCGAGTACAAGTCTTGTGAAGATTTCAATTACTTTTTTGCTTGGATAAGCGACAGGGTTGTGTGTGCCATACGATTCAACAAGTGCCCTTACACCATCGTCATGTGGGATATTTGTGTAGAGTGAGCTAACATCCAATGTTACGAGAAATGCACCGTCTGGAATTTTCACGTCTGCTATTTCCCGAAGGAAGTGGTTTGTGTCACGCAAGAAGGACTCATGTGTGGGTGGTATGTCTTTGATTAAAGAATCAATATAACTGGAAATGGGTTCCGTTAACGTTCCCGTGCCTGATATAATGGGTCTGCCAGGGTTATTCTCTTTATGAATCTTCGGCAGCATGTAAAAACGACCAGGCGCCGAATGTACCGTAATAAGTGCCTTTTTAAGCTTTGAATTAATGGCGCCTTCACGTGTGAGATTCTCTAGGGTTGTTACAATGATTTTTTTGTGCTCCGTGGTAGGGTCAAAGTCGAGGTGTTTGTAGAATTGTTTGTTATTTAGTTGTCGCTTGCCTTCCTCAATGTAGTCCGATCTATTCAGAACAATAATCGCGCCTCCTTTGTCTGCTGGTTTGATGACGAGATCTTCGCAGTTGCTCAACGTGAGTAGTGCCTCTTTTTCTCTTTTTGATATGTTATTCATGCTTGGTTTGTGCACTTTGTACGCATGTATAACATCTTTTTGAACCGCGTCTATATAGAGATCCAGATGTCGATCTCTGTTGGCGTCTGGGGTCCATTGCCGTCCAATTACCCCACGAAAAAGTGCGTTATCTTTTTCGGGTTTATCAAAGAAATATTCCTCCAATCTTAAATTTCGTGCGAAGTTGTCTAGGTCTTTTAGGAGCGTGAATTCATCATACCTTCCGTTGCCAGGGCAGAATGTAAGTCCGCGTGATAGTATACTCAATTCTTCTTTGCTAAGTTCTTTGTCGGAAAGGTTAATAACGTTTGGCTCTTTGGGGTGTGGTGGCAAATTTTTTTGAACGTGAGATGATTTGGTATTTTTTCTGTAAGCAGCAGTGGGTATATGTGACACATTGTCCCGCGCAAATTTCTTCTTCTTAAGTTTTTCAATTTCCTCCGTTTTTTTGTGCTCAAATACGTCTAGTTCTTTAGTTTCCCACTCCGAAAGAGAAAAGTTATTTCTTAAATACCGCTCCTCGTCTGTCAGTGCGTTTAGAGTCTTTCTACAGTGTTCGATGGTGACCTTCGTTAGCTCCTGTGTGGCGTGATCGAGAATATCGTTCCACCGTTTCATTTCCCCTTCGGCAAAGTTATGCATCGATGGTGTTAGCGACAAGCGCAGCCCCTTCGGAGCCGTACCCGCCAGTACATATTGCTCGAGGCTTTGCACGTGAAGTTCATGCCGTATTCTTTTGTCAACCACTTTTCTAAGTTTAAGAAAATTTGGACCCGTTCTATGGCCTAGTTCATCTGAAACGGACGGAGTTTGCCCACTCACACAGCCAGTATGTCACTTTGCACAGACGCGGCGAATAGGGCCGCAAGGTGCCCGGAGGTCGTACCTGGTTTGGGTTGGAGCTCCATCCCGTTGTGCCTCCCGTGACGAGCTGGCCTGTAGACGCCTGCTGTTGGCAGCTGGTGGTTGCTGCTTGTTCGTTGATGATGTTGGATGGTGATTTTTCCTTGCGGGTGGTTTATTCTGGCCACTCGTCGCTGTTGATTTTGGTACAGCTGGCCGTTGTTGTTGGCCCGGATTACCCTTCGTCGCCGTTTCCGGGGTGTGTGTTGTAGGCGTCGACGACAGCCGTGGCAAGCGTGATGGCTGTGTTGCACTCGGTGAGGGGGGTCCCGACGGGGTATGCTGGCCTGGAGAACGGGCAGCAACTGTTTCCGGGGCTGCTGAGTTCATATTATTTTCTTTGCCGCCTCGACAGGTGGCATCGGAAGAGTCACGCCGCAGTGCTTGGGAGTAGGATGGCGTCTCCCGAAGCTCGTACGCCCCCGCCTCCAGTTGTGGCGCGTGTTCCAGCCAGTTGTTGATGTATGGCCGCCGTAGGTCGAGGAGCAGGTTGTAGATGTTCCAGGCCAGGAGAGACACTCCAGCGAAGCTCGGGTGCAGACCATCGGCCGCGAGTACGGTCCACGGCGGGAGCGCGTCGATGCGATGGTTCACATAGAAGACGCCCTCTCTCTCATGGCACAAACTCAGCAGTCGCAAGTTAAACTCCCGAGCCTCGAAGTTGAACCGCCTCACCGCACGCCAGTTGTGTCGGCGGAGTCGTTGGTTGGGGGCTCGTGGGAGCACTAGTGTGGCAAACACCATAGGAATATCTGGTCTCTCATGCCGGATGCGGTCAAGGAGGGCGACGTAACGGTTGAATGCTGTAGGGGCATCCGTATTGGCCAGGTCGTTAGTTCCAATGTGCAGAATAAGGTTCGAGGTACCTTTAGGGACGAAGTCCAATAGCTCTCCGATGTCGCCAATGCATGCGCCAGGCTGGCAGATGAAGGCAGGTGAATGGGGGCTGGCCGGATCGAAGTGTTGATGCAGGTACTTTAGTTGTGAGTCACCGACTATTGCCGTCGAGGCTCCGTGGATCGGAAACCTCCATGTAAGTTGTTTGCGAAAGGCGTTGGCAGCAGCCATTTGTGGTAAGGCTTATATGCAGAAGAATAACTTCGGTTGCCGCAAGGTTATAAATATGAAAGTAGATGCGCTTTCACATAACAACTGTTTATTGTGCCGACGTTTCGACAGGAACCCTGTCTTTTTCAAGGCATAATACTATTTACACATGTTCCGTGCCTTTTTATATCCTGTCGAGACAGGAGGGGAGGGGTCAAATGAGAAAGAGAGAGAGAAAAAAGAGGAAGGAAGAAACAGCGAAACGGGAGGACAAACAATAAATAAAATATAGAAAATCTAGGAGAAGAAGCAAGACCGACATGGCGTAATTAGAAAGGGGCAGCTTTTCAACAGAGTAGGGCAGAGGTAGATGAGGAGTGTCATCATTGTCAACAATACCTCCCCCGCACCCACACTTCCCCAAGTGGGCAGGGAGCCGCCGTTTTTGTATTTCACCTTTCCGTGAAGTCCGCTGGCGGCTCGTTCCTCTTTGAAGTGTATGACAAGTTAATGGGGAGGGCTTAAGCGCTTTAAGTGCATGCTGGTGGCATCGGGAGTAGCGAAAAAGCCGGTGAATGAGGCACTGCCATCGATATTCATTATATGCATTGGTTCCTTGTCAGTGAAGGAACAGAATGTGCGTTAAAGGATTAACGAAGGAAAAAAAAAAGAACAGGGGGGGGGGGGGGGAGAGAGACTGTACCACTCCGGGATAGTCACCACACAGTTGAGGCGCACTGGGAAGATATGCGCGCATGTAGGAAAAAGTTAACGAAACCACCTAGCTGTCAGCTCCTTGTCAGTGAAGGAACAGAATGTGCGTTGAAGCTTGACGAAGAAAAAAAGAAAAAAAAGCAAAAAAAGGGGGGGGGGACCGTACGACCTCCGGGACCACTTATCTGTGCGTTCCGGCTGTGCTTGATGAGGCAAATTGTTTCTATGTTGTCAGATGCATAGGCCAAAAGCTTCGTTAGCGGGTAATATTATTGTCGTAATGAAACCGGACTGATTAGAGAGAAGCGTTTGCGTCTTTTAGCGGTCGTAACGCAGACAGAGTGCCTGGGTGTTCATTTATTCCGTATTTTATCGTGTTAAATTTGTAGATAAAATAAGATTCCCGTTGTTCCCGTTCTCTGATTGTTCGAAAGTTGTTTTCTAGTAGTGTAACCCTGATGTCATCAAAGCTGTGGTCTTTTAATGTGCAGTGTTTTGAAAGTGGAAGGCCTGGAAGAGATCGTACATGTGCCCGATGGTTGTTGAATCTAATTCTAAACGGAGTGTCTGTCTGGCCCACGTATTGCTTGTTACATACCCCACATTCCAAGAGGTATATGACATTGTCTGAGTCACAGTCTAGTGCACCTCTTATCCTGTGCTTAAAATCCGAGTGGGTGCTTTTCGCCACTGTCGTTGTCTGCATGTGTTTGCATACCCTGCATCTGCTTTTTCCGCAAGGTTGACACCCAATTTGAGGTTTCACACCTATCTTTGAATTTATTAAATGATCCTTTATATTTTTCGGCCTTCTGTATACAACACAAGGAGGAGAAGTGAAAATTTTGGATAGTCGCACGCTCTGTTCCAATATGTTAAAGTGTTTTCTTAGGACCTTGTTTATGTTCGGTGGGTTGCTCGTGAAAGTTAATAGCAAGTTTTTGTTGCGGTGTTGGTCGGCGTTTCTCTGGTGGTTGAGAAGAATCTGGCGGTCCAGATTTTCAGCTTTTTTGATGGCGTCATCGATGATAGCTGGTGGGTATTCTTGATTAAGGAGTACTTCGCGCATATGTGTGCTGTTTTTGTGGAAGTCCTCGGTGCGGGAGCAGATTCGTCGAAATCTGTGTGCTTGGGAATAGGGAATGCTGGTCTTGCAATGTCGCGGGTGGCAGCTTTTGAAGTGCAGGTATTGTTGCCTGTCTGTAGGTTTTCTGTATACGTTAGTTACCAACGCACCATCGTCAACTCGAATGAGTACATCAAGAAAGTTTATTTCAGTGTTAGAGTAGGTGTGTGTAAAATAAATGCTGGGGTGTACCTGGTTGAATGCCTGTATGAATTTGAGGAGCTCGTTTTCCGAATGTGTCCAAATTATGAATATATCATCTAGGTACCGTTTATAGAGTAATGGTTTGATATTACAAGATGAAAGAAAATTGGACTCTATGTGGTGCATGAATATGTTGGCGTAGTTTGGGGCCATTCTTGTACCCATTGCCGTACCGCTGATTTGAAGATAGTACTGGTTGTTAAATTCAAAGCTGTTCAACTCGAGTACAAGTCTTGTGAAGATTTCAATTACTTTTTTGCTTGGATAAGCGACAGGGTTGTGTGTGCCATACGATTCAACAAGTGCCCTTACACCATCGTCATGTGGGATATTTGTGTAGAGTGAGCTAACATCCAATGTTACGAGAAATGCACCGTCTGGAATTTTCACGTCTGCTATTTCCCGAAGGAAGTGGTTTGTGTCACGCAAGAAGGACTCATGTGTGGGTGGTATGTCTTTGATTAAAGAATCAATATAACTGGAAATGGGTTCCGTTAACGTTCCCGTGCCTGATATAATGGGTCTGCCAGGGTTATTCTCTTTATGAATCTTCGGCAGCATGTAAAAACGACCAGGCGCCGAATGTACCGTAATAAGTGCCTTTTTAAGCTTTGAATTAATGGCGCCTTCACGTGTGAGATTCTCTAGGGTTGTTACAATGATTTTTTTGTGCTCCGTGGTAGGGTCAAAGTCGAGGTGTTTGTAGAATTGTTTGTTATTTAGTTGTCGCTTGCCTTCCTCAATGTAGTCCGATCTATTCAGAACAATAATCGCGCCTCCTTTGTCTGCTGGTTTGATGACGAGATCTTCGCAGTTGCTCAACGTGAGTAGTGCCTCTTTTTCTCTTTTTGATATGTTATTCATGCTTGGTTTGTGCACTTTGTACGCATGTATAACATCTTTTTGAACCGCGTCTATATAGAGATCCAGATGTCGATCTCTGTTGGCGTCTGGGGTCCATTGCCGTCCAATTACCCCACGAAAAAGTGCGTTATCTTTTTCGGGTTTATCAAAGAAATATTCCTCCAATCTTAAATTTCGTGCGAAGTTGTCTAGGTCTTTTAGGAGCGTGAATTCATCATACCTTCCGTTGCCAGGGCAGAATGTAAGTCCGCGTGATAGTATACTCAATTCTTCTTTGCTAAGTTCTTTGTCGGAAAGGTTAATAACGTTTGGCTCTTTGGGGTGTGGTGGCAAATTTTTTTGAACGTGAGATGATTTGGTATTTTTTCTGTAAGCAGCAGTGGGTATATGTGACACATTGTCCCGCGCAAATTTCTTCTTCTTAAGTTTTTCAATTTCCTCCGTTTTTTTTGTGCTCAAATACGTCTAGTTCTTTAGTTTCCCACTCCGAAAGAGAAAAGTTATTTCTTAAATACCGCTCCTCGTCTGTCAGTGCGTTTAGAGTCTTTCTACAGTGTTCGATGGTGACCTTCGTTAGCTCCTGTGTGGCGTGATCGAGAATATCGTTCCACCGTTTCATTTCCCCTTCGGCAAAGTTATGCATCGATGGTGTTAGCGACAAGCGCAGCCCCTTCGGAGCCGTACCCGCCAGTACATATTGCTCGAGGCTTTGCACGTGAAGTTCATGCCGTATTCTTTTGTCAACCACTTTTCTAAGTTTAAGAAAATTTGGACCCGTTCTATGGCCTAGTTCATCTGAAACGGACGGAGTTTGCCCACTCACACAGCCAGTATGTCACTTTGCACAGACGCGGCGAATAGGGCCGCAAGGTGCCCGGAGGTCGTACCTGGTTTGGGTTGGAGCTCCATCCCGTTGTGCCTCCCGTGACGAGCTGGCCTGTAGACGCCTGCTGTTGGCAGCTGGTGGTTGCTGCTTGTTCGTTGATGATGTTGGATGGTGATTTTTCCTTGCGGGTGGTTTATTCTGGCCACTCGTCGCTGTTGATTTTGGTACAGCTGGCCGTTGTTGTTGGCCCGGATTACCCTTCGTCGCCGTTTCCGGGGTGTGTGTTGTAGGCGTCGACGACAGCCGTGGCAAGCGTGATGGCTGTGTTGCACTCGGTGAGGGGGGTCCCGACGGGGTATGCTGGCCTGGAGAACGGGCAGCAACTGTTTCCGGGGCTGCTGAGTTCATATTATTTTCTTTGGCCGCCTCGACAGGTGGCATCGGAAGAGTCACGTCACGCCGCAGTGCTTGGGAGTAGGATGGCGTCTCCCGAAGCTCGTACGCCCCCGCCTCCAGTTGTGGCGCGTGTTCCAGCCAGTTGTTGATGTATGGCCGCCGTAGGTCGAGGAGCAGGTTGTAGATGTTCCAGGCCAGGAGAGACACTCCAGCGAAGCTCGGGTGCAGACCATCGGCCGCGAGTACGGTCCACGGCGGGAGCGCGTCGATGCGATGGTTCACATAGAAGACGCCCTCTCTCTCATGGCACAAACTCAGCAGTCGCAAGTTAAACTCCCGAGCCTCGAAGTTGAACCGCCTCACCGCACGCCAGTTGTGTCGGCGGAGTCGTTGGTTGGGGGCTCGTGGGAGCACTAGTGTGGCAAACACCATAGGAATATCTGGTCTCTCATGCCGGATGCGGTCAAGGAGGGCGACGTAACGGTTGAATGCTGTAGGGGCATCCGTATTGGCCAGGTCGTTAGTTCCAATGTGCAGAATAAGGTTCGAGGTACCTTTAGGGACGAAGTCCAATAGCTCTCCGATGTCGCCAATGCATGCGCCAGGCTGGCAGATGAAGGCAGGTGAATGGGGGCTGGCCGGATCGAAGTGTTGATGCAGGTACTTTAGTTGTGAGTCACCGACTATTGCCGTCGAGGCTCCGTGGATCGGAAACCTCCATGTAAGTTGTTTGCGAAAGGCGTTGGCAGCAGCCATTTGTGGTAAGGCTTATATGCAGAAGAATAACT
>WOVY01003414.1:0-18864 GCA_013436015.1 Rhipicephalus annulatus
AAAATAGGAAGATAGAAGTACAAAAAATGACAAAAAATAAAGAATCGTTTTTTTACTCGCACGTGTCTTACCTCGTGTGAAGAAGAACCGATCAATATGCCGGAGCATATACGTCTCCATGTTTCTCGCAATTTTTTGCGGCAAAAGTTATTGTACAATGTCGCCCGCGGGTGGACAAGAATGTGTAAATCAACTTCCCGCATGCAGAGGCGTCGGTGCGAGACGTGAATGAAATGGGAGCAGCCCCAACATGGAGTTACATGAAGGACTTTTTTACGAGTCGGTTAGAAAGGCTTCAGCCGAAGGATTTATGGGAAGTATCTCCACAGTGATGGGCTTACACGACTACGGTGCTGGAATTCCGTGCAGTGGTTTGAGCGAGTACAAGAGATGAAAAAATCACAGCATATCCAAGGAATTAATGATGATGTGTGGGGGCGAATTCGTCCATGCTTCTGTCCGTCCGTGCATCCGTCCGTCCGTGCGTGCTCCCGTCCGCGCGTCCATCCGTTCATGTCTCTGTCTGTCTGTCCGTCGGCTCGTCTGCTTGTCTGTCTGTCTGTCCGTCCATCTATGCATCCGTCCATCAATCTTGTGAACTCTTCAAGTACCGACATCTAGCTCGCTTCAAGTACCGCCATCCAGCGGATGATCCAAGGACTAACCGAGAGTATGTAACACATTTCTGCTGTCAGTGCCTTGTTAACACAGAGAGCGCGATAACGACACCGTGTTACGTTTTTTGTAACATATGGACATGCGGATCTGCGCCCGAGGATGGGTATGTGCCACTGGTATGCGGGTACATGCCACAGGTTACGCACTCTGACAACGGGGGACGCACAAGCCATGCCACAAGGAGCTTCGCCCCCCTAAAAGGGGAAAAGAATAGTAGGATTCACGCGCAGTGATTTGCATGTTGAAGCCGTGCGGCTCTCCCAACTACTCGCTTCTATAAAGAGCTGCTGTGTATCCATTAGGGTCGCTCCACAGCGTAACTGTGCAAGAAAAAAAGCATGCGATAGCTGCTATCTCAGAGTTCTATGCATTGAAGAATGTATCGCATTGATGAGGCACTCTTGCGTGAGCACCCGCGAATAACACTTCCACCGAAAAAAAAAAAGACTCTGAAGAAATTAAGAGTTGACGTGTGCATTGCCCCATTTATTCTGCAGTACCACTGCCTAAGCTAAGCCAAATGAAGTGTTAATTATCAAATTGATATTGTAATTCTTGCTGCCTATCAACGGGCCTTGATATCCATATTGCCGCCTCAGAGGCGTTTCTGTTATCTGTGAGCCTTAGATTGGGGCAGCAATCTTGGTCGGTGGCGTATGGTATAACGATGCAGGGAACTGTGAAAAATAGGAATTTATTGGTTCCACGTGAGTGGTAGCAAAATAATTTATACTCGCCAGATGCCTCCTTCTGTGTTACAAAACCGAGTCACTGTCCCAGCCGCTCAATAGCGCCGTGAGGCAATTTGTCCAAGACACAAAAGAACTCTCGAGGTCACGGCTGGAAAAAGAAATGCCCGTACGGCTGTGAACAGCAAAAAAAAAACATGTAAAAACAACATAAAAGCGCTCGTGCGAGTAATTGAGTACCGAACAGTCGAAGAAAGGTTTTAGATTCCAATAGACACGTTTCGACGGGAATGCTCTCCGAGTAGTAGTCAAAGGCGAGAGAAGAGAACATTGGGTCCTTGCAGTGTCACTTCTGTGCTTCTTTTTCATATTTTGCTAGGTGATTTCACAATATGGCTTTGACAGGAACTCTACAACGCTGGTTGCGAAAGTGGTGTCTACGTGTACGCAATGTAGAGACGGGTATTTAAACTCATTCTCACGACTGCACAAAAGAAATTACAGGTCGACGTTCACCAATGTACGATGCAACATACGCAGAAAAAAAGGAGGTGGGTTGCCTGGCAACGGATAACTCGTATGAATATTGTCGCGTGGGAAGCTTAAGGTTATTCACTCGGAGCTCATATTTCTTTCAAGTGCAACATTAGAGTCCGCTCGAGGCGTCACAAAACATTCTTTCGCAGTGCAACACGCAATAACATTGCTTCATGCCTTCGCCAGCTCTGCTGCCACTAATTAACTATTTTAAATGCTTTGCCCAAACCAGGAGTCCCCGAAATTGATTCCATCTCCACGCGCCTACAAAGAATCGTTTCGCAAGAACCCAGGAACACAGAACCTGATTTTTATTTTCTGGCGAGTCGAGTATCGTTATGAAATTTCTCGAACGCGGAGTTTCGAGAAACTTGTTTTCGTCATCACTGCAGGCTGAACTGGAAGTTCTGCGACACATTTCATCGTGTTAAACTTGCTCATGTTTATTTTTATCTCTTCATGTTAGCGCATTAATTTACACCTGCCTTCTAAACAATGGTACACGAGGGCTTACCCTAGTTTCTGAGCTCAAAGGATTTGATGGGGTGAACAAAATGCTAAAGAAATAAAAAGAAACTCTGCCCGGAGCTTTGTCAGATCTGAATTTTCCACACTTTTTACGAATGAGGAATGACAAACGCTAGATGGCCCGAAAATAGAAAAAGAAAGGAATGCTAAGCTTCTATTCATAAGAAATTTTCAGATATATTCATCACAGAAAATAAATCATGACTGGGAAATCATTTGTAAGCTTAGCGTGCGTTTGAATGTCAAGTACGCCGTATATGTCTTGCCAATTATCGATTAGAAAGATCAGTAACAGCTGGAGGTAATAAAAAACTTATTTCCTAAATTATCAAAAAAAAAACTCATGACATACACTATTAATCAGTTCATTACTAGTTATTTGCCTGGTCTATTTTCACTGCTTCATTCCTACTATTCTTATGTGTCAGTGTTTTTGATAGACGATTTGGCCGGGCTATTGGTAAGGATCCACCATTTCATGTAGCGACACTTTGTGAAGGATGTATCGTTTGTTTTTAAAGACGATAGTCTTCCTTGCGATGCTTCGACGCGAAAAATTTTGCCCAGTCTCTCTGCCGACTTCTCTGTTTCGTCACCTAAAACAAAATGTTTCGTTGCCCTGCATTCTGGTATGCCTTTCATTCCGAAATCTAACCACGTCTTTATCCCCAACCAACATTGCTCTGGTCTCTGCTTCCATATTTTCGCGTAGTGTCGATAAGAGCAAATGTTGCGCACATCGTGAGGCAGAGCATCACACGACAATATAGTTTGACGTGTTTCTTCATACTATAAACGTCACACATAAGTAATTCCAAGGAACGTAGTGTTCATTTCGCTAAGCTGACAAGGCAACGCTATGCGCGAAAAGGCGGGTGTTTCTTGTGCTTTGCTGAGACAATGCGGTGGTCGAGACTGCGCGGATCGATACTCTCTAACGCAGCGCCTCCAAAATCCTATTCACCAATTTTCTCGCGCAGAACTTGAATTCGCAAGTTATTGTGTTTTCCTTTTTCCTTCATTATTCATGTGATGTATGTGTATATATATATATGTGTGTGTGTGTATATGTATATATATATGTGAATCCTATGCGCATGCATATCAGTATATAACTGCGCATTGTACATTTGAATGTACTTGAAGTGCCTAATATATTTCTTTCCATTTTTGTTTTTCTTCTTTTCTGGCTTTGTTTTACTTCTTGTTTTGTTTTTTGTCCTTGTTTTTCTTTTCTATTTTTTTCTTTTTTCCTCGTTACTTATCTTTAGCAAGTGTATAATTAGATACATTGACCTCGTAGTGCACCTGCGCCCGTAGTGAATGCACAATGATATCAATTTGAAACTGTTTAGCGACTATTATTATGCATTTTCCCCCCACATTTATCAGGTGCTGTACCTTGTCGTTTCGCCACCGATGGGTGGTTGGGGCTTTGTCAAGCTGTCATTGGACAGCTTTCTTCCCGGCCACTTTTTTTCACCGTAAATGTTTTTGTTTTTGGTGAAAATAAAGTTCTTTGATTGATTGATTGATTGATTGATTGATTGATGTTCTATTGGCCCTCTGCAGACGCAAACACTGTTGTCAGTCGACATTTGCGGTGAAACATCCCAGATACGAGAACATTTTTTTTTCATTTTTCGCTATAGGCCGGCAAGAACCATATTTCACTCAGACTCACCCAAGAAATCTATTTTGCTGTGATGGCTCATTCGCAATCGGAATCAGCAAAATTTTCCTCAACCGAACTCGCTCAGAATCAGACTCACTAAACGTTTTCTCAACCTGACTCACTCTGACTCAAACTCACCAATACAACATTGAACCGGGCTCAGTGTTACTTTGATTCATGACTTCACATGAGCTTTAGTGAGCTTGAGTGAGCTGACTCATAAGTCTGTCAGCGTAAATTTAGGCTTTTTTAAATGATGTGAATGCTATTTAGTGCCTCTATCTGGTCCAATCTCTGCTTTACGATATCTTTTAAATCTTGAAGCATCAAATACGAGTTGTCAGTGGATTCAATACAATTAGCAGATATTATGATATACTCGACTTACCCGAGGTCTTTCTATCAACTAGCAGAGAAAGAGATTGCGGGCAAAAAGCAACCTACCCCACCCCCACCTCTGTGCCTTTGGTCAATATAGATTGAGTAATTACTGCAGGTAGGAGACCACAGACATTTATCACCTCAGAAGCAACCAGAGGTAGTAAATGTCCGTGGACTACTACCACCATTTAATACTTAGGTAGTGAATGTTCTGACAGCGCTTTGCTACCTAAAAATTAGTACGTACCGTTACCTCTTATTTAAGAGTTTAGGTCTGTAAAATAATTCCACACCAATCAGACTCACTCAAGAAATAAAGAAATATTCTTTGCTCATTTCATGAGGCCCTGGTTGAATACTGACTATATCAAAGAAACCAGACAAAGAATGCCGGTTGCCTGGCCAATTTGGAACTTTAAGCGGGGTCTGATTAAGAGTGTGCGTTCAGGGCTATCTCTGACCACTGAATCACCAATATTTTCCCTGGAGTCACTTTATATCACCAACTATTTCACCAGCCGGACTAATTGGAACTCAAGTGCGCGTAAAAATTGCCCACCCAGAATCACTGAAACAGAAACTGACGGCAAGATCTGGTCTGAACGAGTCACAAAAATGCTTTACGCTGTAAGGTTTCGCAAGAAAATAATTAAGCCTATCATGAATCAGGGCATATCATTAGGGAAGCCGGTCAGACAATGGAAAATGAACTTACGAAATACAAGCTTTGTGAATTCTGGCGCACTTTATTCGATGTCACAATAAACCAGAAAAAGAATTTCAAGCGAGAAAATTATAAAGCACATTGTAAAATGTAATGAACCATGACAAGGCGTATTCTTCAATCAAAGATAACTATCGTTCTTGTTTTCCACGGAGATAAGTGTGCGTATACTCGCGCAGAGGCGATTCTGTGAAAAGTGAACATTTGTGCTGACCTAGGAAATTTAGACATTTTTTTTCAAAGCAATCATGAAATTGTGACATATCGCACAATTTCTTTTTGCTTATGCCATCAGTTTACACGACTACTTACCATCCAACCACTGTCACAAAAAAGAAAACAATTGTGTCTGACAAACCATGACCGTGAGTGGATCTTTTCAAATCTAATAACAATGACGTCATGCATCACGCTTCAAGCTGCACTAGCCAAATCATTACTTCAACTGAATGGGGTGCCAAAAATAGCCTCAACTTCAGAATCAGACACAATCGCCCTCGAATCCTAATAATGCATGAAGTTCATTCTTTCTCGCTGGCCTTGGATCTCACGTTCTAGAAGTACTGCGAATTCAACATATTCCCTCTTTTTTTTTTAATGTCACACCCGTACCAGTACCTGTAGCCTCTCACTAATGCATCATGCCTTCGTGTTGAATAGCTGAAGAGGGTGTCATGGCAACAGATACGAAACTTCTCTCACTTTTTAGCGGAATTGGCGTTCAATATTTGCGCAGCGCGAGAAAAAAGAAAAAAAAAACATAGCATATCCACGCAGTGAATAATGATGAGTGGGGGTGAAGCATCCTTCAGTCCGTCCGTGCGTCCGTCTGTGCAACCGTCCGTCCATCCGTGCGTTTGTTCGTGCGTCCATCCGGTCGTACACGCGTATGCCCGCCCGTCCGTGCATTTGTCCATCCGTCCGTCCGTTCATTCGTCCGTCCGTCCACGCGTCCATCCGTCCGTCCATGCGTCCATCTATTCATCTGTGAGATTGTCCGTCTTTCCATCCGTCCGTCCGTGCATCTGTCCATGCGTCCGTTCGTGTGTCCCTCCCTGCGTTCGTCCCTGCGTCCGTCCCTGAGTTCGTCCCTGCGTTCGTCCACGCGTCCGTGTGTGCATCCGTTCATTCCGTCCGCGCGTGCGTCCGTCCCTCCGTTCTTCCATGCTCCTGCCAGCCTGTCTGTCCTGCCGTCCCGTCCATCTAGTCAACACTCCAAGTACCGCCATCTCACATCTTTTCATCATATATTCATCGTATACAAGTGCCGCCATCCAGCAGACATTCCAAACACTAAACGAGAGGTGGCGCAGCCGTGCTAGAGGAGCGGCACGCGCGTACTCTCTTACACCCTCCGCTTCGTGACTAGTTCCCGCCTTTTCCCGCCGCTAGTTCATGGCACTGCGGCCCAACCCTCGCTAAACCTGTATAGAAAAATTTATTGTCACAGACGTCAACAACATTTCACCAGAACGTTTTCTTTTTATACATACAATAACGATGATGACAAACAGACTTCAATTACATGAACATGGATACTGTGTTTAGAGAAATTTATTCTCACGGACAGTGAACATCAATTTCAATCCAACAGAACATCGAGACAGAACACAACATCCACACACACACACCAAAGGTTGGTGTGTTTAGAAAAAGTGGATAATTATTTAGAGTACTAGGTACTCTACTATGGGAGAGCGTAAAACCGTTCCGTGAGGAGCCGAAATCATGAAAAGTGAGGTTAGCAGTACTGGTTAACGATTCAGAGTACTAAGTACTCTACTATGGCAGAGCATACAGCCGTCCCGTGGGTAACGCCGCACATGAAATCATGAAAAGTAGGCTAACAACAAGGAGGTTACGCCGAGCGAATTTAAAAGGCAAACTATTCTGGTCAGATAGTGCTCAAAGTGCGTCCTTCTGTTACCATTTTTTTATTAGTAAGCGTCAAACTGAAGGCAAATTTTATAAGAGATTAAGTCACCGTTACTTGTCTCTGTTAGTTATTTCCTCAGAAACAACTATCTTTTTATTTATGATTTGCGTGCGCGGGTTTTCTCCTCAATTGAACAGGGGGCGCGCGTGCCGCTCTTCTAGTGCGGCCGTGCAGGTGGCAACCTACTACTACTTCTACTACTACTACTACTACTACTACTACTACTACTACTACTACTTCATAAATAGTGGATGCACGACCCACGGCTTAAGGAGCTTCGCCCCTAAAATAGAATATTCACACTTGTCTGATATTCATGCGTCAAAGAAAATTTGAAATCCTTGATGCATAATTTTTGCGCTGGGTATAGAACGCAGTCGATACGGGTACAAACTCCTGAATTACCTAATAGCGAGCAAATAATAAAACGAAATATGTAATCTCCACACAAGTGGGGTCAGGCCTCAAGCAAGAGTGGAGCTTAGTGGCATTCCTCGCATCTCCTCATTCCTTTTATTCTTTTTCCCTCTATTTCTGGTATCATTTATTGTATGCGTTTGTTCTAATTCTTACTCTATTTCTTTCTTTCTGTATCTTTTTCGCTTGCTCACTCTATCGATATTGATTTTTATTTCTTCTCTTTGCCCATCTCTAACTTTTTATCTCCTTTGTTTTTCTTGATTATTTTTTCGATTTCTGCCTACCTCTTTTTTTTTCACTGTTTCGCTTTCGCGTCTATCCCCTTTCATTTCGTATTTCTCTTTTCAGGTCTTTTTTCTCTCCTAATGTTTTTTTATATTTTTATTCTAATTGTCTATCTCTATTTTTGTTTTTTTCTTTCTATCGTTTTCCTGTCATTTTTTTTACGGGTTTCACGCGCTTTACCTGCCGAACAAAGTTTTTTTTTCTTTTTTTACCGCTCGCAACCCCCTCACTCGGATGTGGACCTTGACCAATTGGTGTGTTGTATGCCAATCAACAGAGTTATCGCATGATGGAGTCAAGTTGCCGATAGCCTGAAAAGCCTTCGCTGTTAGAAGAAATACTTCAGCTTCAAGCACAATCTATTGGCAGCGCTGCGAATTGAACGAACATGACATCACAGAAATTAACTATCAGTACCCTTATCAAAACTATAGTGACCCCATATCACACAGAGGAGCTGACTGTGACGCAAACAAGTGAAAAATTCAAAGTTTGCGACTTTATTATTATGCAATACACAACAGCTTACACGGCAAACGTGTCATGGGGCGAGCGTTTCATTTGTATTGGTTCTTTCGTTGCAGCATGAAGTAAAAGTATTACACTAAAGCTGCAATTTTTACCAAACTATTATTTGTAACAACGCTAAAGTAATAATAACGTAGAGTTTCAAGCGGGGCGCAAAGTCACCACTTTCTCAAGTGCCCTATTTACATACAGAGGTCGTGATCACTCACTTCTGGGGGCGGAGTGCCAAGCATGTGGTCAAACCTCAAACTGTGGCTACTGGCTGGTAACTTGATAAAATTAGGAGCAGCTCTCGAATTACATGCGCTTGCCATCAGCTGGCGCCACTTGGCAGCGTAGCAACGTTCGCGCGAGCCGGAATCGCTAAAGGCCTGATTTGGGCGAGTTGGTTCATCGGTGTTGTATTGTAGTAACAGCGTGACGACTGTAGGAAGAAACAAAAATGGACCGCAAAGTGCACTGACTGCCAACTGAATTTTATTGAAAGTGCTATGACCGCCTTTATACACAGTGCAAGAACTAAGGTAGAGAGCGAGCACGCTTCGTGCCGCGCGTTCAAGGTCATGAGGCACGCTGACGTAGCTTCTTTACGCCATGCCATGCATCCCTATGCAGCTTCCCGCATGTCCGTCAGGAACTTTGATTCTCACGAAATTACCTAGAGAGAAATCTGGTGCTAGTGAGCTGCTGGATGTAAGGGAATGTCTGGATATAGAAGCTTCGAACTTGGCTCGGATTCGTACACCTAGAAGATGCGTCTGGCTTCGCATTAAAATGGTTTATTTCTTACTAAAAGAGCCCGTAATATGCTATTTATGTTTTGCCTTTGCACGAGAACGTGTTCTATTTAACACTCAAAACTTCTGCGTCAGTGTACAATTTTACGAAGCGTCTACTAAACTTGGAAGGCAGACGACAAAATCAGTGTACCTTCTGCCCTTTCATGTCGTCTTTCTTTAGCCATTTGGTTGTGCCGTCAGGGTGGGGGACTTTCATTTTAGAATATAATACGCGTGAATGAAATCCGCTTATAAAAGGTCTGTTTTAGAGGAGATTTATTTGCGCATAGGTATCCGCTTTTCAGCCGAAGCCTCGCTACACACCAGCCAACCGAAGACTCGCAGACACATTACCCGTTATTCCCAGCGCTCCAACGAAGCCCCTTAAGAAATTCGCATAGATGGTGGCGCCAGATTACCCTCTTAGTATTTTTGTGAGAAACTTAATGGTTGAGAGCAGATAAGAAAGGAAGTGATTGAAAGCGTGCGACACTTTTCTGTAACTTTTCGTGTAGTAAGGGAGTAGCGCGAAAGATAGAAACTGAACAGGCACTCATACAATCTCACGTATAGCTGACTGGATACTGAAGTTTATCGCGGCAAAGAACGTAAATAAATACGTATCTACGTATCAGCGCTCGTCAAAAGGAACAAGAAAAAAATACCGTGAAATCTTTGCGGATATTGATTTGTGAGGCAATGAGCTCCGATAATGGGATCATACGTGCATTGCGTTAGGAAGTGTTTCAGGATCTGTTTAAGTGTCGGCCAAGAATTATACTAGTGAGGCATTAGCCTCTTTTTTTGATAACGTATTTACGCTAATATGTCATTTAATCAATCAATCAATCAATCAGTTTATTATCATGTCATAAAGTATGTTACAGGGAGTAAATATACAGAAGAGGGTCCCAAAGTACAAGACTGCAACGGGACCCTCGACAAGACTGCAACGGGACCCTCAATTCGACAGGTATTTGCTGTCGTCGTTGCCATTGTCATCATCTCGTGTGTAAATTTGAAATTAACAACATGCATAACATGCTACCACGCATCGTACCATTTAACGTGGGGGAAAACACGCGAATGGGGGTGATAAACATGGCTGAAGCAGACATAAGACGAGCTCGCCGATTTCCGGTTCTCGGAGGGCGCATGCGGTAGAATCACTCCGCTCGGGGGGCCTGCCGTTGAACATAGGAAACGCACCCCCCCCCCCCTCGTCTTGGACGAGCATGAAAAGACGCACGAGGAGAAGGTGGCGTGTCACTTGAGCAGCAACTTCGAACTTTGATTTTATGGGCGTAGTCGCAATCACTGCTGGTGCACGTGAAATCTCAGCAACCATCAGCAGGCGGCTTGTATAGCACTGTACGTGCGGCGCTATCAAACAAAACAGACTGTGCGATAGGAGCCTCCCTCCCAAGAGTGACGCTATTATTGTGATTGTAATTATATCGACACTCTCGGCTGGATTTTGCCGCGGGCGTTGACGTCGGTGTCACTGTTATTCACCGTATATGTATACTTATCTGTATATACAAAAATGCAAGAAAGCAAAAAACCCACAAAAATACTCCAGCACAGGAATCAAATTTGTATACTCTGAATCTAGAGTGTGAAGCGTGAACCACTGAACCATAGCACGTCCTTCAATGTTCAATCGGCAAGCTATTTATATCTACCACTTACCACTGAAGACGAGCATGCCGAGGAGGGGGGATTATTGTGTTTTCAGCATTACCAGAAAGATGGCGCATTGAGCGTGCGTCGCCACATCGCATGGCGGCGCACGCTCTAATCTCCCACGCGTACTTTGCCCCAAGTAGAGGAGGGGAGCAACACTCCTTCGCGCGCCCTTATCTCGCGGTGGGGAGAAGGGGAAGATCGCATATCATGGCTGGCCTCGGACTTACCTGGAACGATTATGTTCTAGTTACCGGGTGCACAAACGTCACTGCAATCATTGCAGTCTTCATTTGCGAAAATTGATTGATATGTGGGGTTTAACGTCCCAAAACCATTATATGATTATGAGAGACGCCGTAGTGGAGGGCTCTGCAAATTTCGACCACCTGGGGTTCTTTAACGTGCACCCAAGTCTGAGTACACGGGCCTACAACATTTCCGCCTCCATCGGAAATGCAGCCGCCGCAGCCGGGATTTGAACCCGCGACGTGCGGGTCAGCAGCCGAGTACCTTAGCCACTAGACCACCGCGGCGGGGCTTCATTTGCGAAAAGCGTGCGCTTTTCAGATACAGCGAAGTAACAACAAAGACGCCTATTTGTGTGCATCTGTACCTGTGAGTATGTTTCGTGCGTCATTGTGCGTGAGAAACTCGGGGCACGTTTTGATCTGCTTTTCAGTCTGTGCGTGACCTTTCATTTTTTTGCTATCGCGTTCAATGCTTCGCCTTTGCGGCAAATCTGTGACTTTTTTCTCTGACACCAGCGTTTCGTAGAGTAACGCGAGTCCGGATCCCAAAGGGTTAGCTGGCCACCTCACTTCTCATTACACTTGGTTGCTATCGGATTCATTGCTTCTCCCTTGTGGTGAAACTGTGACTTCTTGTTAGAGCAGAAATCAAAATGGAAGCAAGACAAAAAGTCCCCGTCAAACACAGGTTCGAGATTTCTTTTTTAGTGTTTATTTCTTGCCGTTAGTAAACGATCTAATATTTTAAACACAATAAAACCGCTGCTTATCTCTATTTAGTGCATCGAAGTCAGCACGTGGCTCTCGAAATGGTAAGCTTCTATAACAAACAGAGTTCGAAGTTCTGGGCCTGAATTTCCAAGAACTCCCTATATCGTATTCGTTTCGCATAATCCATAATTCAAAAGGTTAGCTGCGAGTAAAAAGTTTTGCTACGCACGTCATCTGCTATTGTTGCCGGGTTTCCACACATTATAGGCACGTGTCGAAATCGGTGACGGGCCAAACCCGCTCGAAAAATGATAATATTGTTACGGTGCATCATCGACAGGAGCAAGCGTGACACTTAGCGAAGATGAAGAAGACGCCTGTGCGTTAGGCGCTTGCACGAGAGGCAACTCAGCCATCTTGTTCTGCTGCCGATTCTCGGTGGACGCTGCCCTGTAAGCCAAGACCTTGCCCCGTAACATTTGGTGGAGGTACTACATCTCCTTCGGCGACCACAACCTTTGTGCTCGAACCCCCGCGGGATCCTGGCACGTTCAGTGGTTCCGGCGATCCAGATGAAGTTGACGTTGAAGATTGGCTGGCAGAGTACGAACGTGTGAGTACTCGATACCGATGGGGCCCGACTCTTATGCTGGCAAACCTGTTATTCTATCTTAGGGGAACCGCCAAATCGTGGTATGAGAACCATGAACAGAACTTGTGAGTTGGGCAGTGTGCAGGGAGAAAATGCTAGACCTGTTCGGAAAGCCGATTGGAAGAAAAATGGCCGCGAACAAAATGCTCGCGTCTCGGGCGCAGACCTCGACCGAGTCTTACGTCTCCTATATAGAAGATGTGTTGTCGTTGTGTCGCAAAGCCAATGCCGATATGCCGGAGGCTGACAAGGTCGGGCATATTCTTAAGGGGATTGCGGATGACGCATTCAACCTCCTCATCTGCAAAAATTTTTCTACAGTGGACGCCATTATAAAAGAATGTCGGCGCTTTGAGCAAGCAAAGAGCCGGCGGATTAACAGCGTGTTCACCCGCCTTCCGAATACGGCTGCAACATCATCTTGCGAAGACCGTGCAAGAACACAGCCACCACCTCTAGATTCATCGGATCAGGTGACCCGAATTGTTCGGCGCGAACTTGAAGCCATTGCCTCTGCTCCGGCTCACACCACTGCAAGTGACACCACCCCACTCACTGCTAACATGGTTCAAGCTATCGTCCGCCAAGAACTCGCCAGCATAGGTATTCCCTCGGTGTGCGCTTTGCCCAGCCCGCAGCGAGCTTCATGGCGTCCACCCTCGTCCTATCGCGAGCAGCAGTTCACGGCCCGATCTCGCGACCCTGCGGCGTGGAGAACCGTCGACTATCGACCAATTTGTTTTCATTGCCACCGTATCGGTCATGTCGTCCGTTACTGCAATTACCGCTGGTCCTCGCCACCTCGGACTTCATCTCAACCTCACTACCGACAGGACAGCACCCGCTTCGCATCTGCCGTGCAGCCTTCTCCGCAAAACAACTACAGAAGGTTCAACAGCCGATCTCCGTCACCGCATGGTCATCAGTCGCGTTCGCCTCCAGGACGTCGCCAGTCGTCTCGCTCACCGCAGACTCGCAGGCCGTCATCTCCATTCAAACCCCGCTCCTGCCTACCCGGAAAACTAAACGGTGCAGCGCCCGGAGGTGACGCTGCATCTTCGACTCCCTCCACAAATCCTCTCTTGACGCTTCCGACGAGACAAAATTTATTAGACGTTGCCGTTGACGGTGTGCCTATTTCTGCCCTTATAGATACTGGAGCGCACATTTCTGTAATGAGCACGAACCTTCGCCGACGCCTACATAAAGTGCTCACGCCTGCCGCTTCCCACAAACTTCGTGTCGCTGATGGGAGGACCCCTGATGTTCAAGGGATGTGCACGGCCCGTGTGTCCATTGCCGGTCATCCTACATTAGTTCAGTTTGCCGTCATTGAAATGTGTCCTCATGACCTAATACTTGGTTTGGACTTCCTGTCACGTCATTCTGCGCTCATTGATTGTGCCACTGGTGCTCTTCAGCTTGAACTGCCGCAGTTTGCCGATTTTCCAGCAGACTATTCTCCCCGTTTACGCTCTCGTCACCACGTTCGCTTGCCTCCGCAAGCTGCTACATATGTCACTTTGTCGTGCTCACGTCATGTGCCCGACGGTGACTACCTCGTCACTCCTATAGTCGACGTACTGATGGCCCGAGACGTCGCCCTTGCTCACACTGTTGTCGCCGTCGCTAATAATACAGTGGTTATATCACTACTCAACGTGAGTCTCTTGACTCAAGTTATTCCGCAAGACATGTCTTTGGCCACCCTATCTCCACTTGACAGCTGCAACGTTACTTGTTTGGACACCGATACTACATCCCCCTGTCTTGGCCGCAATTACACTCTGCCTGCAGATGACATTAACAAGATGATTGCTCCCGACCTCACTGCAGTGCAAGCTGCCAGCCTCCGTAGTCTGCTAACATCATATAGAGACGTTTTCGACTTTGACCACCGCCCTCTCAGCCAAACAACTGCAGTGACTCACCGGATCAACACTGGTAATGCCAGTCCTATACGGCGGCGTCCATATCGCGTATCTCACAAGGAACGCCAAGTAATTCAAAATGAAGTAGATAAAATGATTACTAAAGACGTAATAGAACCCTCATCCAGCCCCTGGGCCTCCCCAGTCGTGCTCGTTGAGAAGAAAGATGGCAGCTGGCGCTTTTGCGTGGACTATCGCCATTTAAACAAAGTGACCCACAAAGATGTCTACCCTTTGCCTCGGATTGATGACGCCCTCGATTGCCTCCATGGTGCCCAATACTTTTCGTCTATCGATCTTCGATCCGGCTATTGGCAAATTTCCGTCGACCCCATGGATCGTGAAAAAACCGCTTTCGTTACGCCCGACGGCCTCTACCAGTTCAAAGTCATGCCGTTTGGACTGTGTAATGCGCCGGCAACTTTCGAGCGCATGATGGACTCCCTTCTCCGAGGATATAAGTGGTCCATCTGCTTATGTTATTTAGACGATGTCATCGTCTTTTCACCCACCTTTGACAGCCATATAACACGTCTGTCAGCCGTTCTGGATGTTTTTCGAAGAGCTGCTCTCCAGCTCAATTCTGCAAAATGCCATTTCGGACGTCGCCAAATCACCATACTCGGCCACCTTGTCAGTGCCGATGGTGTTCAACCAGATCCCGAAAAGGTGCGAGCAGTACAACAATTACTGAACCACGCTCAACCAAGGACGTCCGAAGTTTTGTAGGGCTATGTTCCTATTTTCGTCGATTTGTCCGCAACTTCGCCGACATCGCTCGACCGCTTACTGATCTCTTAAAGAAGGACGTTCCCTTCGCATGGGGTATAGAGCAAGCGGACGCCTTTTCGGCTCTTATCCATCTGCTGACTACGCCACCAATACTGGCCCATTTCGACCCAGCATCACCTACAGAGCTTGGACCGATGCCAGTGGCCATGGAATTGGAGCAGTCCTTGGCCAACGACAGCACGGGAAGGACCGCGTGATTGCTTACGCCAGTCGTCTTCTTTCACCTGCCGAACGGAAGTTCTCCATCACTGAGCGTGAATGCCTAGCTTTAGTGTGGGCCGTGGCGAAATTCAGGCCTTACCTGTATGGCCGAACTTTTTCCGTTGTTACGGACCATCACGCTCTTTGCTGGCTGTCATCGCTAAAGGACCCATCTGGACGTCTTGGTCGCTGGGCTCTTCGTCTACAAGAATACTATTTCGTGGTCCACTACAAGTCGGGACGCCTCCACACAGACGCAGACTGTTTGTCACGTTATCCGGTTGAAACGCCCGACTTGACAGACCTTGATTCAGACCCCTGCGTTCTCTCCATCCACGCTTTGGGTGATATCTCCAACCGAACAACGACGTGACCCGTCGTTACTCTCCATTATCGAGCGTCTGACCTCTGCTCCAACAGACCCTTCCGTTCGCCTGTTCGAACTGCACGACAACATTCTGTACCGTCGCAGCTTCAACGCTGATGGCCCGGAATTACTACTCGTGCTTCCCCATCACCTGCGTACCAGCGTTCTCGAACAACTACATGACGTACCTACAGCCGGTCACCTAGGCGTCTCTCGTACCTACGATCGTGTGCGCCGTCGCTTTTTCTGGCCCGGACTGTATCGTTCTGTGGTTCGCTACGTCACTGCTTGCGACCGCTGCCAACGCCGCAAGCGCCCCTCTGTGCTACCGTCTGGCCTCCTACAGCCCATTGACATACCGACGGAACCATTCTTCCGTGTTGGCCTTGACCTGTTGGGCCCGTTTCCTGCGTCCACCTCCGGAAATAAATGGGTTGCAGTCGCCACAGACTACGCCACACGCTTTGCCATCACTAAAGCACTGCCGACAAGCTGTTCCACTGACGTCGCTGACTTTCTCTTGTATGAAGTCATTCTTCATCACGGCGCTCCGCGGCAGCTGCTTACTGATCGAGGAAGGTACTTTCTTTCACGTGTTGTGGATGACATTCTCCGCGCCTGCTCCACTGAGCACAAGCTTACCACCGCTTATCATCCACAGACAAATGGATTGACCGAGCGTCTGAACCGAACGCTGACACAGATGCTGTCAATGTACGTTTCGCCAGATCACCGTGACTGGGACAAAGCACTCCCCTTTGTCACGTTCGCGTACAATTCTTCACGGCACGACACAGCTAGTTATTCGCCGTTTTATTTGCTATTTGGCCGACATCCAGCATTACCATTTGACACGCTCCTTCCTTCGGCTGCCCCCTTGTCTACTGAGTACGCCAGCGATGTCGTTTCTCGAGCCCATGCAGCCCGTCAGCTTGCCCGTGATCGGCTGCACTTGTCGCAAGCGCAGCAAAAAGACCGCTATGACAGTCGCCACCAAAGCGTGCACTTCTCGCCGGGGTCTCTGGTACTTCTCTGGACACCAAACCGCCAAGTCGGCTTATCAGAGAAGCTACTATCACACTACCATGGCCCCTACAAAGTGTTACGACAACTTAGTGACGTGAGCTACGAGATCGCACCCGTAAACAATGCCTTTTCGACCACCTCACTCCAGACAGACGTTGTACACGTTTCCAGACTGAAACCATATCACCCTTCTCGTTCGTCGCCGCCGTACTAAGCGCCGTGACGCGCTTCCGCCACAGGGGAGTGATGTGTACGGTGCATCATCGACAGGAGCAAGCGTGACACTTAGCGAAGATGAAGAAGACGCCTGTGCGTTAGGCGCTTGCACGAGAGGCAACTCAGCCATCTTGTTCTGCTGCCGATTCTCGGTGGACGCTGCCCTGTAGCCAAGACCTTGCCCCGTAACAATATGAATAAGAGAAGAGGGAAGTTGCGCAATATTTTATTAACTCAAAACATTGCTCAATGTGGTAACATGGAGATCGAAGTAATTCCCGGGGACCGAATGCCAGGCGCGATTCGTTTCCCAGTACTACACAATCTGCTCGGTAGTGTAGAAATCTGAAGCGCAGGGCGATGGCTCGTAATCAATACATCAATACTTCTTTCTCTGCGTGCCGGCGCGGGGCCTTCGGATAAGAATCACTTGAGAAGAAATGTGGCCGCAAACGGATGGGAGCAGTGGATTCGACGGCAAGTCAGCCGCTATCCCATATTTCGAAGTTCTCAAGCAGTGAATCGTTGCCACTACTCGATCAAATTCAGAACTTGGGTTAACCATGATACCCTGAGCTGCGTCCGTTCGCTTCTGTTCGCGAAGTGCCGTTCTTAGACGTTGCATTGAACAAAGCATTACTCAAGCGAATAGGTGACCATCGTAGGTATTCACAGAGGAGGGGCCATGCTGCAATGGTTCGAGCACAGGTGGCAGCTGATTGCTGTGCGTGAGATGTTGAAGGATGTTGCCTAGTGAGAAACAGCATAATTAGAAAAGAAAAAAAAATCAGCATGCGGCCTAGTGATTTTTTTTCCAAAAACGTTCTGAGTACCGATGACAATGCATGGCGTTGTGATCGAATCTCCTACATTTACGATCACCACTTCGACGAACGATTCCGCAACAAAAGCCACACTAACGGCTTCAGCTTTTTGAAACTGTTGAAACTGTCGAGCACCTTTTGTGTTACTGACCAACATACGCATACGAGACGCCTCATCTCGGCGCTGGACACCAACTGCACGGAAGTGCTTTGACTGTAGAGAAGGTATTGGGACCACGGGCTGCCCATCCCAGTTCCGAAAGGCAACGAAATCACTGTTTGGTTTTTAGTAGGACGCTGGACTGATTCACCGGAGTGATGTCAATCGAAGATGTGTTACGTCGACTGAAACTGTGATTGTTTCTCTCCTGGGAGGCTCGGTAACTTTCCTTTACACTGCCCCTATCTCTAGTGCAGGCAAGTTTTTTTTAATCCCATTCTTTTTCTCCCATTCAAGGAATTCTATGTTACTTTTCAAGTGACCATGCAATGTCCCCAGTGTCGGATTTGATGGTCCTCACGGATAGTTTGCAGCTCTAGGTGATCGAAACCGTCAAGAACGTGTGAAGTTACAGTCGCGCGCTTTCTGAGCTTCATCTCTTTTCTAGTTATGGAGAATAGAATAAAAAAGATTTATAATTGATAGTGTAGTGGGGAAGAGGGAGAGAGAAAGTATTTATGGTCGGAGCACCTGGAAGACGACTACGACGACGAGCCAAGCTCGTGACACTGACTGACGCCCCTTGAACCAGGCAGTTGGTTTCAGTCAATAAACCCCCTTATAATAGGTATAATAACACAAATATGAAAAGCTAAAAGTGTGTGTGAGAGAGAGAGAGAGCAGAGAAAGAAGTGATAATTATGCTAGCAAGGTGCAGTGAACTGCATACCACTTGCTTACATGAAGTGTAAAACGAAGATGTATAGGTGAAAGCTATATAACTATTAGAAACAGAAGAATGATAAATGTCGGAGCGAGTGCAGGTTTTCTATAAAAATGTAACATAGCAACAAGACGGGAGTGGCGATACCACCTCGAAATTCCAG
>WOVY01003415.1:0-13333 GCA_013436015.1 Rhipicephalus annulatus
TCATACAAATACATGCATACACACATACATACATACACACACAGATACACACATAGACATACACACAAAGATACACTCATACATACATACACACATACACATATATACACATACGTACACACATGCATACACTCATACATACATACACACACATACATACAAACACATACATACATACGCATACGCACACATACACACATACATACATACATAAATACACACACATACACACAGATACACACATGCATACACAATCATACACACATACATACATACACACATACATACACGCATTTATACACATACATACACACACACACATACATACACATATACATACACAGACATACATACACACAAACACACACACACATACGCACAAACACACATGCATACACACATACCCAATACACACACACATACATACACACGCACACGCATGCACACATACATACAAACACATACATACACACATATATATAAAACACACACATCCACACATACATACTTACACACATACATACATTCACACATGCATACAATCATACATACACACATATACACATACACACACAGATACATACATACATACATACATACATACATAATCACATACATACATACATACGTACATACATCACACAACACATACACACACATACACACACATATACATACAACACACAACACATACACACACAAATACACACACATACATTTTAAATACATACACACATACATACATACACACATACACATACATACATACATACACACATACACACATGCACACATAGATACACACTCGTACATACATACACATGTACACAAATACATACACACATACACACACGTACACACACACTTATATACATACACACATATACACATAGACATACATACACACATACACGTATACGTACATACATACATACGTACATACATACACACACACAAACATACATATACATGAACACACAAATACACACACATACATTCACTCATACACAAATGTGCACACATACACTTATATACATACATGCACATACACACATATGCACATACACACATACATACATACACACATACATATACACACATACATATACACATAGATATACACACATACATTCACACATACACACACATGCACACATACATACACACATACACTCCAATAAACATACACACACATAGACACATACACACATACACACATACATACATATACACACATGCACACATACATAACACATACATACACACACATATACACATTCACACACAACACACACACATACACATACCTACATACATACATACATACATACATACATACTCACATACATACACAATCATAAACAAATACATACACACATTCACACATATATACACACATACACGCATACAAACACATACATACACCCGCACATACATACACTCATACATACACCCATATACACACATACACACACACACATACACTCACATACATACACACACATACACACATACCAACACACGCATACATACATGCACACACATACATACACAAACATACATACACTCATACACACATACATACACTCATACACACCCATACAAACATACATGCATACACATACATACATACATACATACAGGTATACGCATACACACACATATATACAGCCATACATACACACAACCATACATATAATCCTACACAATCATACACACATACACACATACCTACACATACATACATACATACATACATACATACATACACACATACATACTGACATACACTCATATACATACATACACACATACACACATACATACACACATACTCACATACATACATACACATACATATACATGCATACATACATGCACACATACATACACACACACACAAACAATACATACACACATACATACACAATCACACAAACATATATACACACATTCACACATACATACACACAGATACACACATACACGAACATACACACACATACACACAGGTAGATACACACATACACACACATACATTCATACACACATACATACATACACACATACACACACACATGTGCACACACATACATACACACACGTGCACACATATACATACATACACATATACCAACACACACTACACACATACACACGCATACATACGCACACATACACACACATACATACACACACACATACACACCCCTACATACACACATACTTACACGCAGACACGTGTACATGCACATACACACATACATACAAACATACATGCAAAAATTCACTTATACATACACACATACGCACATATACACACAAATACACACATACATAGATTCACATACATGCACATACATGCACATACATGCACACACACATACATACACACATACCTACACATATACATGCACACACATACATACACACATACGCACACACATACACACCTACACACATAAACACATACATACCCATGCACAAACACATACACAAACATCCATACATACTGTCACGTTACTCTCGACAAACTTGATAAAAATGGGCTCGTTTAGTCGACTACTCAAGCAGCGGCTCAGAGAGATCGTCTTTGTCTTCTTTCACACTTCGATCTCACCCAAGCAAACCATGTGGCAATAGTCCCTCCCTTTGAAAGCATCGACTCGATGCTCATAAATAAAAAAAAGAAGGTATACACACGCAGATATAGATAACCAAAAAGAGGGAGAGTGCCACTACTCGCAGTGCAAATGAGGAAGTTTCGCCAACGCTTGCGCCAAGCGCAAAAAGAAAGGGCATAAAAACACAGGAGAACACAAACAGCAGCAGCAACGCAATGTCACGGCATGTCATAGCACGTGAAACCACAAGGGCTACTGTGTGAAGTAGGGCTTCAGCCGAACGACATGCACGGTTTCGGGCCAAAGGTGTCGACGAGAAGACGCTGCGACGTCCGGAAATACCTCGTAGGTAAGATCTGTGATTCGTCTAAGAACCTTGTACGGTCCAAAATAACGACTTAGGAGCTTTTCGGATAAGCCTGGTCGCCGGACAGGGATCCACACCCACACTCGGTCCCCAGGGTGGTAGGTGACATTTCGATGGCGGAGGTTGTAACGTCGTGCGTCTGCATCTTGTTGGTGACTGGTGTTTATGCGAGCTAGCTGACGAGCTTCTTCGGCGTATTGAGTGTATTGCTCAGCATCTTCAGCAAGTTTATTGCTTTGGTTGCACGGAAGCATAGCATCGAGCATGGTTCGCACGTTGCGTCCGTAAACAAGTCGGAAAGGCGGAAATCGCGTTGTTTCGTGCGTTGCCGAATTATAAGCAAACGTGATGTATGAAAGAATCTCGTCCCAGGTTTTATGTTGTACGTCCACGTACATTGACAGCATGTCCGCTATGGTCTTGTTAGGCCTCTCTGTCAGTCCATTGGATTGCGGATGATAAGCCGTTGTTTTTCGATGACTTGTGCAGCTCAGTTTAAAAATGTCCTCCATCATTCGTGCTGTAAACGACGTCCCTCTGTCCGTAATCACGCATGACGGGGCACCATGCCGTAGGACGATTTGGTGCACGAAGAACTGCGCGACTTCAGAGGCCGTGCCACGGGGTAACGCTTTTGTTTCAGCATAACGCGTAAGATAATCTGTCGCAACTATAATCCATTTGTTCCCAGAGGACGACAAAGGGAAGGGCCCGAGAAGGTCCATTCCCACGAGGTCAAATGGTGTCCGTGGTGGTGCGATCGGCTGGAGCAGGCCCGCGGGTCTCACAGGCGGAGTCTTGCGGCGCTGGCACTCACGGCAGCCTTTCACATATCGATGTACACTAGTTGATAGTCGCGGCCAGTAATACTGTTGGCGTACTCGGGCGAGAGTTCGCGAATAGGCCAAATGTCCTGACGTGGGCTCGTCATGGCACGCAAGGAGGATTTCATCACGCATGTCGGTAGGAACAACGAGTAGGAAGGCTTTGTCGCTACCACGGGCGTTTTTCTTGTAAAGAATGCCTCTTCCTTGACAAAAAGAGGGCAGTTCGCGAGCAATGTGTTGAGGGACCTGAGAGTTGCGGCCTTCCAGGGAATCAATTACTGGGCGTAATTCATCGTCTGCCCGCTGCTTTGACATAAATTCGGAGTCACTAACTGCTCCGAGAAAGGCATCTTCATCTTCGGAGCCCCTGACGGCGTTCCCCACAGGTGCTCGAGAAAGCGCGTCGGCGTCTTCGTGTTTGCGTCCTGACCTGTACACAATCGTAATATCAAACTCCTGCAAACGCAAACTCCACCGTGTGAGACGGCCGGATGGATCTCTGAGATTTGCCAGCCAGCAGAGCGAGTGGTGGTCAGTCACCACTTTGAAGGGACGACCGTAGAGGTAAGGCCGAAATTTGTTCGTCGCCCGCACGACTGCGAGGCATTCTTTTTCTGACGTAGAATAGTTGGTCTCAGCTCGAGAAAGAGTACGACTGGCGTAAGCTATCACATGCTCAACGCCGCCGTGTCGTTGTACAAGGACAGCGCCAAGTCCGACGTTGCTGGCATCTGCATGAATTTCTGTAGCAGCGTCCTCATCAAAATGGGCAAGAACAGGGGCTGTTTGCATTCTCTGTCGTAACTCTGTGAACGCTGTATCTTGTTCTGCGCCCCAAGTAAAGGGTACGTCATCTCGGGTGAGTCGCGTAAGAGGTTCAGCTATCTTAGAGAAGTTGGCGATAAATCGGCGATAATACGCGCACAAGCCGTGGAAACGGCGTACTGCTCTTTTATCTGATGGAACAGGGAAGGCGGCGACAGCAGCAGTTTTGTCTGGATCAGGTCGCACTCCATCCGCACTAATGACATGTCCAAGAAATTTCAGCTCTTCATAGCCGAAATGGCATTTTTGGGGTTTCAGCGTGAGTTCAGCTGTGCGAATGGCTTCCAGAACCTTTCTCAGACGCTTCAGATGTTCTTCAAAGCTCTCGGAAAAGATGACCACATCATCGAGGTAGACAAGGCAGCTTTGCCACTTCAAGCCAGCGAGAACTGTGTCCATCATCCTCTGAAAAGTGGCTGGTGCAGAACAGAGGCCGAAGGGAAGAACTCGGAATTCGTAAAGTCCGTCTGGAGTCACAAACGCGGTTTTTTCTCGGTCTCGTTCATCCACTTCAATTTGCCAATAGCCACTCTTTAGATCGATGGACGAAAAATACTTCGCACGTCGTAATCTGTCGAGGGAGTCATCGACCCGTGGAAGCGGGTAGACGTCCTTTTTTGTGACGCTATTAAGCTTCCTATAGTCAATACAGAATCGCAGCGTTCCGTCTTTTTTCTTCACTAGAACGACTGGCGAGGACCAAGGGCTGTTGGATGGTTGAATAATCCCGTCATCGAGCATCTCTTTTACTTGCGCCTGAATAGCCTCGCGTTGTTTGGCAGAAACGCGATAAGGCTGCTGCCGGATGGGGCGGACGTCATCGTCGGTAATAATTTGATGCTTCGTGAGGTGTGTTTGACGGACTTTAGAAGAAGAGGCGAAGCAAGATCTAAACTCCCTTAAAAGGTCGTGAAGTGCAGCCTTTCTCTCGTCTGACAGCGTCGAATTAATGTCGATGTGGTCTAGAAATTCCTCATCCTCATGCGTTTCCTCGGACACGAAGCACTCCGTGACGTCGGCAACAGGTTCTCCATAAGCTAGGGTGGTTCCGCGGAAAAGATGCCGGTGCTCGTAATTGAAGTTCGTAGCTAGTATCGTTGACTGTCCGTCACGGACGCGCACAACACTTCGGGCGGCGCATACACCTTGGAGCAGCAGAAGTGATAAGTTGCTTTCAGCCACCACGTCGCCGTCTTGGAAGTCTTCACAAGTGACTTCGATGGGAACAGTTGCTCGAGGTGGCAGCGTCACACTGTCGTCAGCAACACGCAGCGCCAGTCTACGGCAGTTATCAGCGTCTCGATCTGTTGCGCCTTGAGTCGAGAAGGTCACCATGCGCTCACGAAGATTTATGATGGCACCGTATTCCCGAAGGAAGTCCATGCCGATAATCAGCTGACGCGAACAGTCGCGAAGAACGAGGCAGCTGAGCACAAATGTCGACGCACGAATTTTCACTCTTGCGGTACAGCGACCCAGCGGTGTTACAAGGTGCCCTCCAGCTGTTCGAATTCGCGTTTCATTCCACGGCGTGATCACTTTCCTGAGATCTTTCGCTAGCCTCCCGCTGATGATCGAATAGTCTGCACCAGTGTCTACCAATGCACTGACCTGAATACCGTCAACCAGCACAGGTATGTCGAGTGACACGCGGCCACTAGGTTCAGATGCGGATGTCGGCGTTTCTTCGGCACCGCGATTATTCTCTGACGAAATGCCTTCGGCGTTGCGTGCAAGCGTCGATGGGAGGTCTTCCGCACTTTGAGTCCCAGCGACCTTGCCCCCGAAGGCCGCTGCCTTCAGTTTTCCCGACGAGGGCTCGGGGAGCGTTCCCGTGCCGTCACCCCGAAACGTGGCCCAGTGGCTGCGGGTCTCCTCGGAGATGGTGACCGCGATTGCCGTCGTGTAAAGGGTGCACGCTGTTGCGCGAGGTACTCTTCGATATCCCTTGGCCTTTGACCAATTCGGGGACGAGGGGAATTGACGGAAAATCCGCGCAGTCCAAGTTGCCGGTATGGGCATTCGCGGTAAATGTGACCAGCCTCACCGCAATGATAGCAGAGGGGTCGTCTGTCTGGCGTACGCCAGAGATCAGACTTGCGCGTCGGTGCACGGCGACTATCGATGTCCAAATCAGCGTGCGCTGACTGAATCGCGACTGACGGCATCACTGTCTGGATCGGAACGTATGGCATTGTCTGGATCGGGACTTGCGGCACTGTCTGGATCGGGACGTGTGGCACTGGCTGGATCGGAACTCCTTGACCCGCAAGAGGAGTGGCAGATCGCAAGGCTTCCGCGTACGTACGACGGCGACTGTCAGTAGACACAGGAGCCGTTTGCGGATCAACCGACGTGGGCGGAAAACGATGGGCGTGCAGCACCTGCTGGACCTCGTCGCGGATGACACTGGTGATAGAACCAACATCGATTTGCCTTGTTCCGTACATCTTTTCCATTTCTTCCCGGACGACAGATCGAATGATCTCGCGAATCCATTCGGGGCTCTTGCTCCCAGGGGTGGCAAAAATTTCGGGAGTTGAGGCAGCATTCACTTGACTGTCAAACTGGGCAGACTGTTGGTGCAGTACTCGCTCCATTGTTGCCGCTTCAGTGAGGAATTCAGCAACACTTTTGGGGGGACTGCGCACCAAACCAGCAAAAATTTGTTCCTTCACACCACGCATGAGGTGGCGTAACTTTTTTTCTTCTGCCATAGCAGGATCCGCTCGCTTGAAGAGCCGTGTCATGTCCTCGACGTACATCGAGACGGTCTCGTTAGGCATCTGGATGCGTGATTGTAGTGCACGCTCCGCCCGTTCGTGGCGGTCGGGACTCTTATAGGTCTCCAGGAGGCGACGCTGGAACTCGCGCCAAGATGTCAGAACATCATCCCTGTTCAAAAACCACGTCTTGGCACCGTCTTTTAGGCACGTGTACACGTTCCGGCGCTTCGCGGCATCATCCCAGTAATTTATCGCTGCGACACGTTCGAACTCACTCAGCCAGTCGTCAACATCTTCATGCTGCTCTCCGTGAAAGGGGCTAGGCGTCAGCGGGTTCTGGACGGTGCAGTAGATCGGCGTGGAAGGTGTCGGAGCTTGCATGGGATCTTGTATCGAAGTCATAGTCGCTGCGTCAGTGGTTGGTGTCTCAGGCGGTAGGCTTCGTTGGCGGCGGCTTACTCTATGAACAGGAGTGTCCACGGGTGCAGGGCTTGTGTTCCGGCTGCTGGACGGGGTCTTGGGCATCGGGTGGATTGTGAGACGTTGTACCCAGCAACTCCACCAGTCTTGTCACGTTACTCTCGACAAACTTGATAAAAATGGGCTCGTTTAGTCGACTACTCAAGCAGCGGCTCAGAGAGATCGTCTTTGTCTTCTTTCACACTTCGATCTCACCCAAGCAAACCATGTGGCAATACGCAAACACACACATACATACACACATGTGCACACACATACATCATTGTGAAGTTAGTGGTGAGGTTCGTCGCGCCGCAGAGCGTGTGACGCGTTGCGGATGGAGGAGACGGTATCTGACGTTAACAAACCACACTACAATTGTATTTGACAGCATACACACACGAAATACATAAAGCGGCAGCGTACACTGCTAGTCAATTGTCTCACGTGGCGGTGCTGGGGACCAGGAGGCTGTGGGGCTGGCAGAGTCCCTGTGATGACGTAATCGTCGTCGGGTAGATGTCCGGTGTGGAAACGACGTAGCAGCAGCAGGGGTTAAGGGCCGAGTGAACGAACCGTCGCTCGGTAGCCGGTAGCCAGATAGGGCTCGTCCGCGCCAGGCCAGGACCTTGCGACGCTCGTCTCGACGGCGGTGGACAATCTGGAACCTCGCGCGTAGGTGCGGGTTCTCCGAGAGCAGCAGGCCGCGTCCCAGGTCTTGCCAGGCGAGGACCGTGAGGCGCTCGCTGTCCCGAAGACAGGCGCCCTGTGTATGCGAACCTCGCGCGTAGATGCGGGTTCTCCAACAACCTGCCGCCCGTTCTGCCGGCGTTCCAAAAAAAAAACTGTCTCGCCTGCGCGCGCCCTTCTTAATCTTCTCTGCAGCCCGAGCTCCTTCGTTTTTCTCGTCTTCCAGCGATCGGCCACTCCGTCGTCTGCTCTCGCTTTCCCTGCTTCGTCACAATTACCCCCCACTTAAGAAGGTTCTTCCCTGTGAAGAACTTGCAGCTGCCACTGGACCCCTTGGGACACCGTAGTACACGCGCACTCGGAGCACTGCACTACACTTCCGAGCCCCGCACACTCGGCACACATAAGAGACGCGAAAGTTGTCACCAGTGTTCAGGGCCCCGCACACCCGACACTCTCAAAGGTACTCGCAAGACGAGATGAAAGTTGGTCCGCCACGGTAAGTAATGTGCACCGAAAAAAAAAAAAATTTCATGAATTATACCCGACACTGCGAAATCCTCAAGCCGTGTAGCGATGATGTTCATGCGCTTGGCAACCGGCTCATATAGTCTGCTCCTACATTCTCACTGCCTTTTATATATTCAACGCTGAAGTCGTACTCCATGAGTATGAGGCTCCAACGTAGAACACGGCTGTTGATGTGTTTGGTGGAGTTGATGTAAACGAGAGGCTTGTGGTCGCTTTGTAGTATGAACGTTCGCCCGAACAAGTAAATATGAAATTTCTGGATGGCCCACGTGAGTGCCAGGGCTTCGCGCTCGATTGTCGAATAGGCAGTTTCTCGTGGTTGCAGTCGTCGGCTAGCGTACGACACTGGGTGTGATGTGTTCTGCCGGGAATGTCGGTGAATACATTCTCGTAGGTATGCAGTATTCTAGCGATCTGCGTGCGCTGTTTAGTAGAGAGTGCTTCCGATATGTTCACATCGGCAGCAGATTCTTTTTGCTGAAAAGGTACGCATGGTAGATCGTCGTGCTCAGTATCATCAGCCAGACACGCGACTGACGCTTCTTTTGTTGGCTGTGGTACCGATGGTCGTTCTTGATATTTTTTGAGGAGGTTGACGTGAAACAGAGATGTTCGCGTTCCTAAATCAATAACGTAATCCACGTCATTCTTCCTCTCTAGAACTGTGAAAGGCCCTTTCCATGTTAGAATCAGTTTGTTGTTGTCCGACGGGAGTAGCAGCAGCACCTTGTCTCCAACAGCTAA
The DNA here is from genome assembly GCA_013436015.1 of Rhipicephalus annulatus. NCBI lineage: Eukaryota > Metazoa > Arthropoda > Arachnida > Ixodida > Ixodidae > Rhipicephalus > Rhipicephalus annulatus. The sequence continues at coordinate 9,794 of WOVY01003415.1, forward strand.
ACGCCGTGGTCTAGTCTTCATGTCATAGTGCTTCTTCTGCACAAGTTTGGCTTTCTGCAGCTCCTCCTTGGCTAGACGACAAGTGTTTTCAAGACGTCTCCGCAGGTCAACTACATAGCCGTACGAGGTCTTCGTCTCATCATCTAGATGATTACCAGTCCACATTTCTTTCAATATTGACATGGGTCCTCTGACGTAACGGCCATACAGTAAGTCAAACGGGGCGAAGCCCAAACTTGACTGCGGAACTTCTCTATAGGCGAAAAGTAAAGGCGCTAAGTACCGGTCCCAACTTTTCGGGCACTCTTGACACATTCGTCTTATCATTCGTTTAAGTGTGCCATTGAACCTCTCGACAAGACCATTTGCCATGGGATGATATGGTGTCGTCGGCAACTGTGTGAAGGATAGAAGCCTGCTGAATTCGCGCATTAGGTGGGACGTAAAAGACGTGCCTCGGTCGCTGATGATTTCCTGAGGTACCCCCACTCGCGAGAACATCTCCAACAGTGCTTCAGCGATCCTTTCTGTTTCAATACTTGGCAGCGCCACCGCATCAGGATACCGCGTTGCCATGTCCACCATTGTCAAGACGTATCTATTCCCTTTTTCTGACTTGGGAGATAATGGTCCCACAATGTCAATGGCCACTCTCTTAAACGGTGTATCAATGACGGGGGTTTTACCCAACGGTACTCGCCCAACTAAGTGTTTTGGGAAAGTTCTCTGGCACGTGTCGCACGATTTCACAAATCGTGTGATGTCAGAAAGTACCCCGGGCCAATAGAACTCCTCGAGGATACGGTCTGTTGTGCGTTTTATACCCTGATGGCCCGCAAGAATTCCTTCATGAGCCATTTGCATTACACAATGGCGGAGGGCTGTAGGTACAACAAGTTGTTCAGTTTCTCTCTTCGATCTGAGCTTGTACCTCCTGTATAGAATTTCTTCTTTTGTAAAGAAAAGAATCTCGGCAAACCTGGTCTGGATGGGTTTATCGACGGCCTCAAAGCATTTCTGTAAGCTAGCGTCATCCCTCTGACTTTTCTGCAAGTCACGTGCACTCATATCCAGGGGATTTATTGTTGGTACCGGCAGGCGACGAGAACTCTGTCCGACTGTCGCGGCGACTTCGTTTTCCTTTGATTGCCTCGCAACCGAAGTGAATGCATCTGTAGTATAAGATCCAGTCAGCGATCCGTCGTCCGCTCCCACCCTAGATGATATTTTCATCGGACTAGCTGGACGTAGGTGTCTTTTCCAATCTTGATCAGGATCGGAGGCGTCACGGACCCCTTGGACGTTTCCCAGAACGACGTCATACAGTGGGTCATCCATGCAGATCGCGCGAGTCTTGCCTGAGAAAAAGGGTGAAATAATTCGCACGTCTGCCTCCGGCAGTTTCAGTACCCTTCGATCAAGAAGACACACAGAGGAAACTTTCCCCGTCAGATTGCTGACTGGTACAAGGGACCTTCTCACAATAACCGAGTCGCATCCTGTATCCCGTAAGACCGTAACGGGCTGGTTTTCAAGGACGCCTTCGGCCGTAGGCATAGACTTGTCCTCCCACTTGATTCTCGTACGTTTCGAGCAATCAGTACCTTGCCGGGAAGCCTGTGTCTCCTGGTTTGATGCTTTCGGACCTTCTGCTTGCTCTTTCAGGCAAGAGGCTTTACCGCTTTCCTTGTTAGGGCAGTCCTCTTTGCTATGCCCACTACGTCTACATTTTCCGCAGAAGGCTGGTTTTGTCCTTGGCCCTTTAGTATTTGCCCAGCAATCTGAGGCCTTATGACCGCGCTTTCCACAAAGCAAACAATGTGGTTTGTCCTTTTCCTCTTTCCGTAGTGCGGCCTGCGCTCGATCTGGTGGCTTTTTATGGTCCTTGTCGTCCTTACCTTTACCAAGGTTGACGAAACCCTGCGCCTCCATATAATGATCAGTAGCTTCTACCAGCTTTTCAATTCCTCGGCAATCCCTTTCCCGCAGGAAGATTGCCAACTTCTCGTGGCACTGCGTGATGAATTGCTCTGAAACAATAACGTCTCGCAGAGCTTCGTACGTCCGTTCGGTCTTGGCCATCTCTTGCCAATGGTCGAAATAACCTAGTAATCGCCCAGCGAACTGTCGACCCGTTTCGCAGTCCTCAGGCTTCGCCGACCGAAACTTAGTGCGGTAGCCCTCCTCTGTAAACCGGAAGCGCTGCAACAACGTTTTCTTTAACGTTGCGTAATCCATGGCATGGTCAGGTGCCATTCTGCCAACAACACTTAGCGCTTCACCGGTCAAACAAAGGCTCAGTGAAAGGGCCCACTTGTCTTGCGGCCAATCCTGGCTCCTGGCGACGCGTTCAAAGCGCTGGATGTACGCGTCCAGCTCGTCGCGAACTTCGTTGAAGGGCGGTATGAGTTTGTGCGGACTTTCGTAGCTTTGAGGAGAACCCATGTGCGGACCCTCTACTGATTGACCTGTAGTCACGCTACCCGTTGTCGCATCTAACTCTCGGAGCTTCAACCTTAGTTCGAGAACCTCCTTTTCTGCTTGTAGCCTCGCCAGTGCCTCGGCATCAGCTTCTTTTGCTGCATTGCGTTCGGCTAAACGTACTTCCCGCGCTTCTCGTTCACGTACGCGCTCTTCATCGATCCACTGCTTTAGCCCTGGACCGCTCAACCCCAGTTCCTTTCCAATTGCTGTGAGCTTGTCCGTCTCCATCGTCAACCGTCAGACCCGCATAAGCGACGCGCTGCTCTTTTATAGGATAAGAGCAGTCCTGTCTCGCGGACGCCAGATGTGAAGTTAGTGGTGAGGTTCGTCGCGCCGCAGAGCGTGTGACGCGTTGCGGATGGAGGAGACGGTATCTGACGTTAACAAACCACACTACAATTGTATTTGACAGCATACACACACGAAATACATAAAGCGGCAGCGTACACTGCTAGTCAATTGTCTCACGTGGCGGTGCTGGGGACCAGGAGGCTGTGGGGCTGGCAGAGTCCCTGTGATGACGTAATCGTCGTCGGGTAGATGTCCGGTGTGGAAACGACGTAGCAGCAGCAGGGGTTAAGGGCCGAGTGAACGAACCGTCGCTCGGTAGCCGGTAGCCAGATAGGGCTCGTCCGCGCCAGGCCAGGACCTTGCGACGCTCGTCTCGACGGCGGTGGACAATCTGGAACCTCGCGCGTAGGTGCGGGTTCTCCGAGAGCAGCAGGCCGCGTCCCAGGTCTTGCCAGGCGAGGACCGTGAGGCGCTCGCTGTCCCGAAGACAGGCGCCCTGTGTATGCGAACCTCGCGCGTAGATGCGGGTTCTCCAACAACCTGCCGCCCGTTCTGCCGGCGTTCCAAAAAAAAAACTGTCTCGCCTGCGCGCGCCCTTCTTAATCTTCTCTGCAGCCCGAGCTCCTTCGTTTTTCTCGTCTTCCAGCGATCGGCCACTCCGTCGTCTGCTCTCGCTTTCCCTGCTTCGTCACAATCATACATACATACACACTTGCACACATACATACACACATACACACTTACGTACACATACACACATATTCA
>WOVY01003416.1:0-243151 GCA_013436015.1 Rhipicephalus annulatus
GGTGGTTCTAAGATGGCCTCAATCTGCTCTATCATAGATATACAATAAATGCTCTAATAGTACATTTATAAACCGAATCTTAGGCAAAAGCATTTTCCACAATGTATGAAAGATGCACAAGGTACGGTGTTTTTTTATGGGAGGAGACCAAATTTCTGGAAAACTAAAGGTCCATATCCGTTCTACCACTCTTTTCAAAGCCCATAGAAAAATGAATATTTATAGGATTGTGGAACCTCTTTGGTAAACATTCGGTCATCACTCCAGCCCAGTATAGTTTTTGGTCAGGGTCCTCAACAGAAATTTCATCGTCACCAGAGGTACCAGAGGCAGCCCTGCCACTGCCTCTGGATCCTCTAGTCTGTCCAGCACGATCTAGACGTGTCTCTAGAAAAGCAATAACGGCAGCTTTTTTTTTCTTCTTTTTTTATCTTGTCCGTCTAGGATTGAGAAGATATTCCAAACATGGGACGGACCAAAGAGGGCGGGGGTGGAGGCATGTTCATCTTCCACTTGTCTATAACGGTTCGCTACAAGAGTCCATCCAACCAGCACGTGCTGCCGCAATGTTTACTCGAAAAGACATTTCGTAAAGCCACGAACACTGGTTCTGAGGCCTAGGTGTTAGCCGCTTTCGCATGCTGGTCGTTGTTAGAGTTTTTGCTTTAGCAGGAGCGAGACTGTTGCAGCGGGTCAGCATCGTCGTGCTCTGTTTTGGACTCTGGAACACTTATATTGCAAGTCTGTGTTTTTGTCGGAGAAATTGTTCTTCTTGGATGAAGATAATTTGCTATGGCAGTGGTTGTGCCGCTTCCTTTCGGCAGTAGATGGACGTGTGCAGCTGGGTCTTGAATTGGCCCCGTTTTTGGAGCCAGGTCATCAGACAGTGATTGATTAGTGCATATATTACGTGTTCATTATTTGTGTGTGGATGTTGCCGTTGCATAAGGGCTCTTGTATATGTACACTTTGTGTCAACGCTGTAAATTATGTAAATTGTGTTCACAACAATATCTGCCTTGCATATTAGCTGACATCTTTACCAATTCGTGTATATTCTCTTTTTACATTATGTACATTGCGTATACATGATGTCCCTCGTAACTTGAGCCATAGTTTAGAAATATGCCGGAACACGTAAGTACGACGCCACCAAACGCATGTTGCTCACCATTGCCTGGAGTTAGTCAGACTATGCTTTGCGTTCTCAAATATTGTTTAATGAGATATGTTTGTTAACTAATTTTTCAAAAAACAAAGATAGATAAAAATGTCAATGAGAAACTTGCAGATCAGTTTGCAAAACTTCCGATTAGCCAGTTTGGAACTTCATGTCTTTTAGATATAAGTGTTTATCTGCTAATTTAATTCCCGTGAAATAAAAATATACCACGCGAAAAACACGCTCGTGTGCCAGTGTGCGCAATGATTCTAGTGCTGCCCAAGTCGTAGCTAGGCACGCATCTTATCACAACTCTCCTCCAGCCCGTGCATTCAGTAAGCTTATTAAGCTTCATTTACCGAAGTTTTTGGTGACCCCATTAAATGCCCTGAATGTTAGGATCAATGTAATAAACTTTTCACCAATACAGGCACCCTCGTCGACGTACGTAGACAAATTGAAATATTTTCAAAGCTACCCTTCGGAAAAAGTGAAACGTATCATTAGCGGCTTGCTACAACCAACGAGAGTTATATCTCAGCTGTGGATCTTCTACAAGAAATATTTGGCCATGAATCACTGATTGTGAACGACCACATGCGCCCACTCCTCAACCTACGTGAACTTCTCTCATGCGAAGATTTTGAAGGGCTGCAAAGGCGGTATGGAGAGGTGCAAACTCGCGTGAGACCTTTGTAACCTCTTCTGTGGACGCTTTCAAAGAACACAGTACTTGTATACAGACACGCAAGTCTGGGCCCCAATATTGGAAGGAAACGCCTGTGTAAGAATGTTATTTGATGGAGGTAGGCAAACGCAGCTTCATCACAGAAGAGTTGTCTAGAAGCTGAAAGCCACCGTGTTAGCAGAAGAACAGCTGTCTATCTCTGGCTTCGTAAACCTTTCTGCACCTCGGAAATCTTATAGCAGAAAACTAGTGACGGCCTGATAGCCAGTACAACTCAAACTCGATTGAAATGAAATCTATAGAAGTCCCACAAGCCTGGAGAGACCTCGTCAGCTATAACAGAGGCAAGTGTGCTGGAAAGATTGAAAGACGGAACTCACGTTCGGCTGATGTTACTGTATTCCAGGTCTCACCCGATCCTGGTAATATCTGGTGAACCCATTTTGTGATGCTGGCGTCAGGCCAAGTATTTAAAAACAATGTACTTATATACTAGACACACGTATTCCCCACGTGTCTTTCATAGATAATCTCGCAGACACGCACATACCTTGCAAGTTAGTCTTCCCAAACCGAATGCTGTATAAAAAACGCCTAAGAATTGATTAAAATATGAATATTTTAATTGTGATGTCAGTGTTACCCTGACACACTGTAGTCACATAAACGGTAGTGATGGCTTTCTTGCAAAACAATGCTTTTTTCGGGCCACTATACATAGAAAGCCGCCTTTTTATATCATGACCACGCTTTGCCTCCGTGGAGCTCATTACTCTCATTGTTCGATATTCATATCAACAATGCAAAAGTACTGGCGACAGCCCTGCTGCCAGATATGAATGGGGAGATGGGAGATGAGATGGCGTAAGAGAATGAGAATGGGATATGAAATATGCCTCGAACAATGAAGACCCATTGAGCCTTTTTGGGAACCATTATATATTCTAACCAGGCTTAATTCGAGAAGTGATCAGGCGTTACTGCCATATTATCGTTTATTAATAGATACAATGTGAAGCAGTACTTGCTACTGTACGGCAGATCCTAAGTCACACTAATGTTTGTCATACGTATGTTACAGTCAATATGTCCAAGGACACGACAAATCCGTGCCGTGAGTTACCCGAGCAGCTACTGCACTCATTGTATATACACATCCTGGAATGGCGCATTGCTATCCTGCAGAAAGCCATCAGGAAGGGAAAAGTCACTCACGGTGAGCCTGAACCCCGGGCATTTTCAAGATGGCTGTCCAGGATCTCACGGGCCACTTCAAGGAACAGACAAAGTGATACTCGATTCCCGTTGTAGTATCAAGCAAGCCGCACATGGTGCTGGTGGAGCTGTGCGTTATCCTGTCGACTGGCCAGAAACCACGCATCAAAGCACGAGGCTGCCCTTCGAAGCCCTCTCTGAGTAGCCGTGGATGCGTGGCGTAAAAATCGAAGCTGAACGCATGTACCGGCCTTGAAGGAGCACATAACGCTTGCCTCGCCGACGTCCCCACAGCAGCGCTTGCACAACGGCCGAAGGCGACAGCAGGACCCGACCGGAAGGAGTTTTTCGAAGAAGGGGCAGGTGCGTAACAGAGGCACTTTGTGAGTGAGCTCGCGGCCGTGCAGGACGATGTCGCAAGCATTTCGCTTGAACCCAGCAAGTACGAAACGGCGCTTCTGAAACACAAACAGCAGGTCTTCACGGTCTCCCTGCGCTCTGAATTTCTAGGGGCGATGCTGCAGTCATGCTGGGCGAAGCCAGCGCGTTGTCGCAAGACGCTGTCCCGAGGTGAAGACGTGCGTAGTCTTCTGATGTCAACACGCTTTACGCCAAACGGGAGAGCCAAGAAGATCTCGGACCTGTGTGTTGTCAGCTGGCGAAAATCGCAACAAACATACGCTCAGCAATGCATGTAGGCTTTCTGTGGAGGCTCAATTGATAACGAGTGAGCTAGTTCTTGATCTTCTTAATTCATGTCCGTGGCACATGCCCATTATTGATATTGGCCATGAATTTTGTGCTCTTAAAAATAAATGTTTAAATTTAGAATAATGGAGATACGATAGAAAGATTACCGACGACCTAAGAAATTGTCGTGCTTGATTTATAGGACATATATATATTTAAATAACGCGAAATACCTTCCAGAACAAGCACCATGCACTTATAACACGAGCGCTTAACGAGACCTACGTAGCAATTAAAAAAAAGAGGAAGGCCAATGAAAGCACCTGGTGCGTACGCACAGTGCAGGCCTGACAATGGCTAGAAAAATGTGTGCGCACGCCAGCCGTGCATCAAAAACTCAATATATATATATGTGCATTCATTGGGTAAAAATTAGCGATATCTTTCCTAGTGTGTACGTCAAGCACTGAAATATATTTCAACTTGATATGCCCCCACTACGTGGCCATAATGGAATGAACGCTGTGCAATGTGTGCTTAGGTGGGGACCGGCTTTCAATTCTGAAATCGTTATTTTTAAACACATGCTCTCACGCCTGAATGCAATGTATACGTTTGTACCAGGCATTATAACTGCAATATTTCACGTTGTTTTGTTAAGCTTCTATTAAGGACGCGTATGTTTGTAAAGCATGAAAATTCTTTCACTGCATTTCCAATCATAGGAAGTTGTTTTCGCTGTATTCACAAGCAGAGGCGTGGCGGTGTGATAGAATTTCACAAAACCCAGAATTTCCGGGCGAGTGCTGAACAAATCAAAATTGGCGACCCTTGAATTAGTGGCGGAAGGCTTAAACTACCTGTGTAGCTGGGCGGCATTTTTTGACCCTCGTTATTTTGGTCTTTCACTCTGTTTTTTCCTCTTTCTTCTTTTTCTCTCTTCGGTGTATTTTTTTTCATTTTCTTTATAACTATTTTTTATATTTTATCGTTTCCTTATACAGCGCGCATTCCTCTTCCTGTGTTTCTCTCTCTCTGCCATTCTGACTCGATAATAAGTTTTATTTCGATATATTTGTTTGCCTCATTTCTATCTATTTCTCTCTTTTTTTCTTCCTTTTTCAATCTATGTGTCTATGTTATATAAGTTTTTCTTCCACTCTGTGCTTGTTATTTCGAACAACGGTTTTCTGCATCTCACGTCGGACACGTCGGCACGCATAGGGCGAATGCACGCCAGTTGGCACGTGTTTGGGTGGAGAAGGAGGAGATGAAGGAGAACGCAAAGCAGCGTGATAGTTTTTCAGGTTACAATAGTGTGTTGTCGAAAATGTTAGACCCAGTGGTGTAACGAGAAGAGGGGAGAGAGGGGTGCAAGTGTTCTGGGTGACACTTTTGAAGGGGGCGCTGAGCCGACTACGCCACACGCGCTTACAGGAACTTCCTGAGGATGCAGACGAGGCGCTAATGCCCCCAACCTCCTGCCCCGTTTCCGGAAAGTTCGCTCCTACTCGTTCTAAACTAGTGGGGGCATGCCCCCACACTCTTACAACGCTCTCTTCTTCGCCTTTTCCTCCTGGTACCAGCCGTGAGGCCAGATATTCACGGGAGGATGGGGGGGGGGGGGGGCACGTCTGCGCTTGTTTCTGTTCTGGTGTCGCGTATGATCTTCGTCTACATCGCGCTGAGGCCTACTTGATTATGTACCAACTCGCCCAAGTCAAAGTACTTTAAGCCGGATACTCCTTTGACTAGGTAAAGGTTGATTCTTTTCTTCGCCTCGCCGGAGAGGTCTAAGTGCTAAGGCACTTGGTTGTCGACCCACAGGTCGCGCGTTCGAACCCCGGCTTCTGCGGCTGCATTTTAGACGGAGGCGAAAATATTGTAGCACCGTATGCTGAAATTTGGCTGCAGGTTAAAAAACCCTGGGAGGTCTAAATTTCTCAAGCCCTCCACCACGGCGTCTCTCATAATCAATGGTGATTTTGGGACGTTAAACCTCGCATATAATTCGATTTATCTTCTTTTATTCAACAAACGAAACCCAATGTTCTGGGAACCTGTGGATTCTGGGGTACCTGTGGCTCACATAAGGGGCTTGTGACTATTCGCTCGTACTCAAGCCCACGAAAAGCGCAAAGATAAATCGGTCGGTGTAAGCCTGTTTCAACATAAGCAGATTTTTAACCATGATTGTGCATATTTCGGGTGTCAGACAAACACGTTTGTATGGTGTTCTGACTTTGCTTGATTCGTGATTTGGCATATGCTTTTGTGCACATATACAGGGTGTTTTAAAAAATGTGTCATGTAATAATTAAAAAATACAGAAAGAAGGTACCTGCGAGCTACCAGTGGCGTTCCCTCAATTGTGGTAGAAGGTATCTTCGGATGCGTACAAACATTATTTATGCCAGTAATTATACATTAAATTTTAAATACCTCCTTATCCAGTGGATTTAGCCAGTCGAGTCAATCAGGCGAATTGAAGTCCTTGCTGAGAGTACTCATTAGACACATTGAAATGTCTGAACAGTGGTCGTTGGTGCTTGCCGTGAATCAATGAAATATGGCTAATTATCAGGCCAAGCAATATTTCACAGCAAATATGGAAGCCGCTTGGTAAAAGGCATGGAGGAACGAAGGCAATGAACCAGCTGCTGGGGAACCTAGGAGACAGTATTCACAGGCTATTTTGGAAAAATTATACGCGCCATGCGATCTGCTGTTGAATGCTTGCAACTTGCTTAAAAACAAAACCTATACGGCATGAAAGTGACGAAAAAAAACGGAAGCCTAACCTTAAGTGTGATTTTGCATCAAACGAGCTTATCTCTACTCCTTATTTTTCAAAGCCAGCGCATCGCTATATGGGAAACGACAGATTTAGGACATATACTAAGGCTTAAAAGAGAGGCAATGTCGTCTGCCAGCGTGGACTCGTCCTGTTTTCCTCATTTCTATGCTAGATCAAGGAAAGGTCAGTCAATATCTATTATATACTAGAGAGTTAATTTCGACTTCTGCACTTTCTTCACCATAGGGTCGTTGAAGGTACTTCAGTGTTTGCACTGAAGTACCTTCAACTTACGGGTGTTTTCGATTCGACTGTCCTACGGAAGGCCGAGGTCTAGTCATTTTCATTTCGGGTAAAATATGTCAAAAGGCGGAAATTATTTTCCAAGTTATAAATCAAGGCTGTGAAATTATAACCACAGGGCTAATCCTCACGGGGTGTTTGGTAAAAATCTAAAATAATTTCCTTACGATGTCCTGTGTACTAGCCGTCTTGACAGGGCTCTAAATTTTATAATGGACGTTATACGTGGATTTCTCGGGACGAAGAAATAAAACAAATGCTAAAAAATATAGCGAATGGTGTAAAAGCAAATTTCCTTGTCTCGTATTCTGAAATATTTAGTGATGAATTCACTTGAGGTATCAATAATTCAACATGGCAACGTTATGCAAGGATTGACTTCCAAATTACTCTCCAGTTGGTAACAGTAGATCAAAAAGAATTTATAAAATTTGAAATGTGAAGCATTTTTTTGCGAACTTCGGCGACATTGAGCGTATCTGTCAATCTATCTATCTATCTAACCGCTCACGTTTGGGTGCTCTCGTGGTCACCCTTTAGCTTGGCGTGAATAAAAATTAGCATGAGAGGGTAAGATGGTTTGAAGAACAAGACGCGCTGGTCAAAACATGAATAATCTCACAGTCCCGTCGCGTACGTCATCAAACACTTCCTCTCAGACAGGGGCACATACCCACGGGCGGGTATGTGCCACTGGTATGCGCGTATGTGCCACAGGTGATGGACACTAGGTATCTTCCTAGGAACGATGAGAACACACATGGGCAAATATAATGCGTAAGCGTTAAGAAATACCCGACATCGGTAGCGTCGACCCAACGATGGCATAGAATAAATGTCATTGTTGAGAAAAACCTGAAATAGACAGCGTTGACCTCCCAATGAATGCAAATAGTGAATTTCAGAGTCCCAGAAGGAATAGAACTTGAGCATTTTGCGTGGCAGTCAAGCATTCTCTGACAGAGCAACACCAGGCTTCGGAACTTTTTTTTTTCAAATCGGCGCTAATCTTCCTGAAACGTCAATAGTGGTTGCAGTGCTGCCTACCTATTTTTATAAAAATTACATATGCACTCCTCTGATACAGCCGTCACGTCGAGTTAAGGTCAATTGTAGTTAGGTGCCATACGCTGAAGTCGGTTTATGTAGCAGTCTCCAAGGCGAGCCTCTTCGCGAGCATCAGCGCTTCATATCAGCTTCTGGTGTTGCTAATACGCAAGTTCCAGTTGGCATCGTTCCGCATGTGCAAACAAAAGGTTATATTGCCACTTGGCTGCTAGTTACGGCGAGTGCAAGCCATGGCTGCCCGCGAGGATGGAAGACGATGTTCTGGGGCAGCGCGTGCTCTGGCTAGTTGTTTATTATTGAAGCAGCCATCTTGCCAGTTTTCGGTGCGTCTCCCCGCCGGCTGAGTTCTTCCTAGTTGAAGAACTTTTGTAGCACGTGACAACTGGTGGAGGTGCTGGGTAACCCCAGCCAATGTTTGAAACGCCTCCAGGTAGCCCAGTACCTGCAGTGACAACACCTGTCCACCGCTCAAGCTGAAGATCACGAGGACTACTTCCTGAGCGTGTACCTCTTCCCGATATGACGTCTGTCACACCCCCGAACGCTACGGAATGCACTGCAGCCTCCAACGCACAGGAAAGCGCTGCAGCCACGCATCATACGCTGTGGAAGCCACGTGTGCAGAAGGTGTTCCACGGTTCCGTCTTGGAGGATGTCGAAGATTGGCTGCCCTAGTTCAAATAGATTTTAGATTACAATGGTTGGACCGACTTCGACAAAATGAGGAACGTGTATTTCAGCTTGGGGGACGGCGCTCGTACTTGGTACAAAAACCGTGAGTTTTTTCCCTCGTGGAGCGTTTTTCGTCGATACCTGCTGGCAAGCTGGGCCAATTCCGATCGCCGCGAAAGAGCCAAGCGAGCGGTTCAGTCGCGCCTCCAAATGCCGAATGAAGGCTTCATGATGTACATCGAGGACATGATGAGCCTCTTTCGTCGAGCCGACCCCGACATGGCAGAAGAAAAGAAGGTCCGTCATTTAATGCGAGGAGTGAAGGAGCAGCTTTTCGCTGGCCTCGTTCGCTGTCCCCCAAAGACAGTGGCGGAATTTCTGACCAAAGCCACAACCATGGAGCAAGTGCTGCAGCAGCGCTCTACTGTGTATGACCGGCAAGTGAGTGTCGCTTCGTCAATAGGTCAGATTGGAGGTGCGGCAAGCAACATCAACATCGAGTCTCTTTGCGATCTCATTCGATCGGTGGTGCACAACAAACTACAGAAGATTCAGTGCCAGCCCCAACCTACTGCAGCGTCTATTTGCAGCCTATTCAGACACGAAGGACGAGAGGCTCTCCAAGTGCCGCCTTCCAGCTATGTCCCGCCTGTCCCGGTGGAGCCACATCGTGCATCACATGCAGAAGCTGTAAGCCGATATATTTCTGCTTCACCGCGCTTCGTTAATCCTAAGCCTCCAGATGCACTTCCTTCGCTGCAGCCAATTCAGCACTTAGAAAATCGACAGCCGCTTCCTAGAAAATCCGACGTATGGCGCACAACGGACAGACGACCTCTGTGTTACCACTGTCGTAACACATGTGCACCGGGAATGACCCTATCGACGCCTCACTCTACAGGGTTTTGCCGTCGACTCAGCACGGCCGAGATTTGGAGAAAGACTGAGAGCTATTGAAGATTACCTCTCACAGCAGCGCATGCCACTGCGGTGGCACTTCGTCCATAAAACAACATCCTTACCGCGTTTCGGCAAAGGAACGTGACGTTATAAATGCTCAAGTCTTGCAAGATGACATTATCCAACTTTCGAAAAGTGCCTGGTCATCTCCGCTCATGCTAGTGAAGAAAAAAGATGGACCACTGCGCTTCTGCGTGGACTACAGGAAACTTAACAGCGTGACTAAAAAAGACGTCTATTCGCTGCCTCGCGTCGACTATTCCCTCGACAGGCTGCGGTGGGCCAAGTATTTCTCATCGATAGACTTGAAAAGTGGCTAATGGCAGATCGAAGTTGATGAACGAGATCGTGAAAAAACCGCCTTCGTTACACCGGATGGCCTATACGAATTCAAAGTGCTTCCCTTCGGCCTCTGATCTGCACCTGCGACATTCCAAGGAATGATAAACATTGTTCTTACCGGTCTGAAGTGGCACACGTGCTTAGTTTACCTCGATGATGTTGTCGTGTTTTCTGCCACCTTTGAGGAGCACCTGAAGCGTCTGCAGAATGTGCTGGAAGCGCTTCGCTCTGCTAACCTGACACTGAAGCCAGAAAAATGTCACTTCGGTTACAAGGAACTTAAGTTTCTCGGCCATGTTGTCAGTGCGGATGGTATTCGACCAGACCCTGACAAAAGTACCGCCGTGGCCTCGTTTCCTGTTCCACTTGATAAGAAGGCACACGATGAAATTTAGGCTTTACCTTTACGGACGCCACTTCAAGGTAGTGGCCGACCATCATTCGTTGTGCTGGTTAGCCAACCTACGGGACCCGTGGGCGACTGGCGCGATGGAGTGTCTGCAGGAATACGATTTCACGATCGCTTACAAATCGGGCCGCAAGCACGAAGATGCTGATTCATTATCCCGTGCACCTGTCGAAGTTTGTGGCCACGACACCGATGATGACGATGGTTTCCTTGGGGCCCTTACTACAACAGATCTGATTACGCGACAGCGTGCGGACGATTAAATTCGCGCAGTTATCGAAAACCTTGAAGGACGCAACTCGTCCATACCTCGATGTATTTCTCGAAGTCTGTCGTCGTTCTGTCTGCCAGATTGGGTCCTGTATAAGAAAAACTCCAACGGCAATGAGAGAACTTCTAGTTGTGCCAACTGACATGCGTGACGACATTCTTCTTGAGTGCCACGATGAGCCCACATCTGGTCACTTAAGTTCCTCTCAAACTCTTGCTCGAGTTCGACAAGCATACTACTGGCCTAAGCTTTCTGCATCAGTTAAGCAATACGTGAAAAGCTACCGGGAATGTCAACGCCGTAGATCCCCGCCACTAAAGCCCGCGGGGCTTCTTCAACTAATAGAACCAACCAGAGCGCCATTTGATCAAATAAAAATAGATTTACCGGGGCCCTTTCCGCTATCATCTGCCGGCAACAAGTGGATCGTAGTAGCTACCGACTTTTTAACGAAGTACGCTGAAGCAAAGGCACTACAACGCGCCACGGCTTCTGATGTCACCCAATTCTTTATAGAAACAGATCGTTCTTCGACATGGCGCTCGTCGTGCGTAATCACAGACAGAGGAACAGCATTCACGGCCCAGCTCATTCATGACGTATTCAAGCTCAGCTACATGAGCAATCACAAGACCATGGCATATCATCCGCAGAGCAACGACTTGACAGAGCGACTCAACAAGACCATCGCTGACATGTTATCTACGTACGTAGATGTACAGCATAAGACCTGGGACCAGGTGCTACCGTACGTCACATTCGCGTTCAATACTGCCGTCCAGGAAACTACGCGATTCATGGCTTTCCGTCTTGTCTATGAACGTGGGGTCCAGAACATTTTGGATGCGATGCTTCCGCACAACTGCGATGCTTTGATCACTCCTGATGCTGTGCAGCTTACCCAGTACGCCGAAGAAGCACGCAAGTTAGCACGCCTACACATTACGCACCAGCAGAGTACAGACGCATGCCGCTACAACGCTCGCCATCGACAAGTTGAATACTATCCAGGCGATGAAGTTTGGGTGTGGACTCTAGTCTGATGCCAGGGATTGTCAGAAAAACTGCTCAGTCGCTACTTCGGACCATAGAAAGTCTTACGACGGTTGAGCGATGTGAACTACGAGGTAGGCCCTGACGGCGCCTTCTCGCCACGACGGCGAAGGCACTCCTCGGAGATTGTCCACGTGGTGCGCCTGAAGCCGTACTTCCCGCGGTAGTGCGACTGCGCATGAACCATATCGCTGCTTTTGTGTACGCGCGTATTTTCTGTTGGTTCGCCCTGACTTTGCCTTTGTACTTTCTGAGCATCAGAGTGATGCCTCTTTTTTTTCCTCAGAGGGAGAATAATGCCACTTGGCCGCTAGTTAGGGCGAGCGCAAGCTATGGCTGCCCGCGAGAATTGAAGACGATGTTCTGGGGCAGCGCGTGCTCTGGCTAGCTGTTTATTATTGAAGTAGCCATCTTGCCAGTTTTCGGTGCTTCTTCCGCCGGCTCAGTTCTTCCTAGTTTAAGCCCTTTTGTAGCACGTGAAAATATAAACATCTGCAATTCTTCAACATATATCTGTGCGTGAAACAATTGTACAAGTACTTAGCACCATTTCATGACGCGTTGCTCAATAAAACAAAACTACAATTGGGTCACCTTCCCTCCGCATGCTTCTCATAACGTCGATTCCCAGGTACTTGGGATCTCCCAATTTTTTTTTCAAGGATGCCCCTGATATTTTGCTAGGTATAGTCAACCATTATATCAAATGCTCGTGAATTCATCATATTAGAAAATTGCTAAAATAGCTGCAGTTCCTATAGATTATTGAGCGGGATACACCTTGGACAATATAAGACTAATGATGAAACAAGCGCTAAAAATGCACACACTAGGAGAGGACTCGGACGAGCTCTTATTAGCAACTGAAAACTTTATTTCGAAGGGAACACTAATCTATGCATAACACGCATGTACCTCATTCCGAACCTATAAATAGGTGCGGGGTTCCCAGCCTCTTACAGCATTCTTCGAGAGACAAGCGGCTCAAAGTCGCACGAAACAGAGCAATAAATGATCTGTGATGCCCTTAGATGCCGGGGAGCACGCAGCTACACTGAAGGAAACAGCGTGTCTTTATCATTGTCTGAAAAGACTGGGTAACCCGTGGAACTTTTTTCGTGATTGGGGTAGGGGCTTGCAATTCTTCTACTTCAAAGAGGAATTCCCAGTAAGCACGAGTCATAAGCTCGCGTTGATTACGTCCCTGCCCTTGTACCCACCGCCCGTCACTACTATCAATTTGTTATTTTAAAGAGGTCTTCGGACTGATGTCCGGTGCAGCCTTTCGGTTGCACCGGTTTGTTAGAAAAATGACAAAAAATTGATCATTTAGAGGAAGTAAAAGACGTAAAAAGTATTTAAACGAGTTTGTTTCCGGTTGTGTGCCATCAATTATTAAAGTGTTATTTTATATCACGTTGTTGATGATGACACGGGGAGGTCCGGAATGACGTACATGCGTGTTACGCATATATTACTCTTCGTTTTTAAATAAATTTTCAGTTCATAGGAAGCGCTCGTCTCTGTTTTCTCTAAGTGTGTGTATATTTAGCGTCTGTTTCAACATGAACTTTTATTAACACGCCCAAGTGGCAGTCATACCAAATGTAAGACCAACAGCGCTAACTTCTAATATAGATAAATCACTATAAAAATTCTTTACATTCGTCTTATTAAGTTGGTGAACCATTGAGAAGTTCTCAGTCTTTGAAAAATTGATTCTAGAGCTGTATGTTTTATTTGGCATGCACATAGACTAGAAGAGCTGAATCCAATTGGCACACTGTCGCAGACAAACAGCAGCCCTGGTAACATTGAATATACCGAATGCTTACTGTTGTGTATAACATAAAATATTATAGATATAAATAAAACTCCATGACATCCCTAATTATAGGGTAAGGTGGTTTAGCGGGTTTTTAATTGCAGGAAATTTTTCACTAAACATAAATACTTAATTGTACACGTACAGTTACGAGGAGTTCCTCAGCAATCAGTCACGTTGCCTCTCCTTTGTAATATATTGCTGCGTACTATTCCTATTCATGATGATGTATACGCATATGTGTATGCAGATGATAAATCATTTTTTATTCAGACACGGATACATATTCACTATTATATTAGCTTACAAGCGTATATGCGCGTCGTTGAAAATTGGTTATAGGCTATCTATTTACTCCGTAATGTATAAAAGAGCGCAATTATGGTTTTTCCTTCGGGTAAACCAGGTACCAATAAAATAACTTGCAACCTGCAGAACATACCACAATTTCATTCAGAAAAATATCTCATAATAATTTATGATAACCACCTCCTTGACATAACAACGTTGAATACATAACCATACATACATACCTTGCACATACATTTATTGAATACATACATACATACATACATACATGCATACATACATACATGCATACATACATACATACATACATACATACATACATACATACATACATACATACATACATACATACATACATACATACATACATACATACATACATACATACATACATACATACATACATACATACATACATACATACATACATACATACATACATACATACATACATACATACATACATACATACATACATACATACATACATACATACATACATACATACATACATACATACATACATACATACATACATACATACATACAAGTACGGACGTTTGGAGCCCTACGAAAGGCTGTGCAAAGGTCGATCGGGGCTGCAAGGTAGGCATGCTAACTCTAGTTTACAAAACGTATGTACGGCCAGTATTTGAATTCGGATGGGTTTTATATTCTGAAGCACCATCCTATAAGCTGCGTCCTCTTGTATACTTTTAGAAAAAAAGGCCCTAAGGCTTGCATTGCCGGTATTCATTTAACCAATGATGTCCTCTATTTAGAAGCACAGTCACCCTCTCTGGGCTGGTTGAGGATACCAATAGTACAAGCATTTCTAAAATATCAATGTGCAATATACTTAAAAACAATTTTTATGTATCAGCGAGGGATATTTATTCTATCTTATTGGGCTCGGTTTCATACACCTAAGCTGACCTACCTACAAGCACTTATTGAACCAGTCGATGTTAAAGCGAATGAAGTTCCTTTCATTGGTCATGAAAGAGTACCTCTTACTCATTTTGGCTATATATAACCCAATCATTCGAAAAAGTTGCCTTACCAATGTCTACGTTGGGCTCAGCCACATGCGCGAGCCGGTCGCGTTCTGCAGAATAAAAATAAAGTTATTTTCATTCGTTCCTTCATTACCAGGAAAACAGGGGGCTTTATCAGAGGCATTTAAAGAAGATAAATATAACAAAGATTACCAGGTGCCCCACACTCTGAGGAAAATCTAGCATTGCTTTTGTCTTCAAAACCTTCAATTAGTTATTTTCATTACAGCACTTCCCATTTATTATCAAGATTTTTGACGGAAATTCTGGCGGTGGTGATAGCATTAAGAAAGCTCCCCATGGACACCAAATATGGCCTTACATAGTTTCGGATTCTTTATCTTTGTTCTCAGCAGACGCTCCAAAATGTGACTCTCATTTTTCACGTAGTTTTCATTTTCTGGCCCCTATCCGCGTAACTGTAATCAGATTATTCTAGGTACCAGGCCAAAAAGAGATAAAAACGAATAAAATCGCGCAGGCTCTGGCGAAAGCTACTCTCTGTGTTCCGATAATCTCAAACATACCGACAACAGCTGTCATTATTCGTGACAGACTTCGAAGGCGTGCCATAATGCAAGACACTAAGAAAACAATTATCACTCATATAAACGAATATCCACACCTCTTGTTCCCTTGGCGTGAGAGCTCCTTTTCAACATGACAAGAGGCGATTATTTTTACAAGATTATACTGTCAATTTCCAAAATTTATCTATTCTATGCACAGAGCTGGTAAGGCTCCTTCCCCTCGTTGCTCGTTTTACAAGGTGGAAAAAGGATCGAGCCCCATTACTTATCATGAAACCGCTTCAATTTTAGATGAGAAAAATTCTCAAAACAGTGTGCGCATTAGAGTGCATTTTAGAGTTTCAAATGTTCTATCCTTGAAAGCATTAGGTCATTGTGGATTTCTGTTCTGCGGTATAGAAATTTTATAAAAAATCAGGGCGGCTTTGATCTTGATTGGCTATAATTTATTCTAACTAATCTGTAACTAATCATTGATAGAGTTATTAAGTGATCGTTTGTACTTATAAGTAAATCGTTTTTTGTCCAATCCCTCAGAGTGGGTTAGAGCCACATGTGTAGGTAATAATAATAATCATCATCTACGCGAACGGCCAACAGAAACCAGCGACGTCCGCTCGCAGCCGCTGCCGCCCCTTATTCCGCCATGGATGAACCTCAGCGAAGCGCCGCTACGTGCAGTTTGAAGACCACGTTGTCCCAGCGTAAGCAGCCGTCGGAGCAGTGTCTGCTGAGACTCAACAAGGAGCTCAAGGACATCATTGACAACCCGGTGCCTGGAGTGTTCATCGAGCCTGAAAAAGGCGACATCACGTACATCCACGCAGTCATCGTGGGGCCCGAAAACACGCCGTACCAGGGAGGCTTCATCCATTTCGTGCTGAAGTGCCCCCGAGACTACCCAGCCTGTCCGCCGCAGGTACGCTTTATGACGACCGACGGCGGAAGGGTGCGCTTCAACCGGCAACTCTACAGCAGTGGGCTTGTCTCGCTCAGCATTCCGGGCACGTTTCACGGACCCTCGTGGAACCCGGAGATGACCCTGAAGACGGTGCTGCTTTCGATAGAGTCGTCGCTCATCGAGCAGTCGTTGGCCAACGAACGGGAACTGGGACGGGAGTTCGAAACTTGGCTTGAGAAGACGATCAGTTGCAACGCCAAACTGCGCTCCCAGACCCTCAGGGTTGCGATTTGCGACGCTCTCGAGGCTTGTCTTCTCGGCAACTCATTGTACCCGCAGGACCTGCAGATGGCTGTGATGAAGCACTTCGTAGAACAGTATGCCAAGTACGAAAGTGTAGCCTTCTCCTTACTTGGCGAAGACTCAAGCGAGCAGGAGTTTCAGCAGTACGCAACGCTACTCGAGAGACTGCAAGACTTGCATGATCGCATACTGCAAAACAACCCAACGATGAGGAAAATGTGGCAATGCGGCTACAAAGGCATCATGAACTGCTAAGGCTCATGGAGACTTCTTTGGAGCATACTAGACACTGGTGCGATAGTGCGGGATCACCGTCGTATATTTTGCGGACACGCTCGAAAAACGTTGGCGAACAGTTAATAAACCAGTGGCCTAGCCAGAAAATATTTTCGTGGAAGAGGGGGGGGGGGTCACGCCGACGTGACCGGGGAGAGGAGGGTGGAGAAGGTTGATGCCTGGGTCCCCCCCCCCTCCTACACTCCCGGTCTCTGTGACGTAACTACCACATGTAGTTTAGGCAGATTGTGTTTATGTATATCGAAGTCTTGAGACTCCCCCATCTCTTATACATGTGAAGAGAGGAGTAAGTAATTATTAAAATGAAGTATTCGCTGTAAATGCAGTAAACAACAGGTACGGTAGTTTAAAGAACTAGACGAATCACTGTGACGTGTACTCGAATATTACTTCAAGTCGAGGATGGCTCCATTTGATGTGGAATGAGATGTAAACACAGCATGGGTTTGCACAGTAATAATTCCATATCGCTTTTTGCTTATTTCATGAGCGAATTTTTTACTGTCGATATGTATGACTGCATACCTATGGGAATATATTTTTGTTTTAAGCTCTATGTGTCAAGCAGCCCTGACGCATTGAAACCTTTTAGTCAACATTTCTTTTTTTTACTGCGTGCATCCAAGCCTTCTTGCAACACGCAATAAGTAATCGCTTCCGTAAGTTATTCGGCACGTTGGCAACACAATTTCACACGCGTTATTTTTTGGGTAGACTTTCTCGAAAGTTTGGTTGACATTAGAGTTCTCTGTGATTTTTTATAGCAATGAAGTAGTCCAATCGTAAAAGTATTGTCGTGCAACTGCCAGGGCAAGGTAATCACTTTTGAGAAATGTTAACTTACTCTCAAACGAAATTGCATCGGGGACCAAACAATACATACTCACGTAAAAATAGCTTGTTTGCTGCGTATACCTGCCAGTACACTTAAGTACATGCAAAAACACATGATGTTCTCGTTCTTTGTTTTTCATAACTCCCGTCGCTCTCCTCTTTGAAACGCCAGCGTTGCGGCAAAGTGTCTTCTGTCCTTAGCAAGCGTGCATTCATAATTTCTCTTTACGTCAACATAATGAAAAATGTACATATATGTATATCACCATGCGGCATAGATATGCCATGCATACACTGTTCTAACCAGTACGTTTATTCATGTTTGCAGCACTTACGCCTGCGCGAAGAGAAGCAGCCTCGTGCCACACTAAATCTCGAGTGATCGGTTCACTAGTGACAAAAGAATAAACTCCAGTTTTGTTCAGAGCATAGTGCATCTTAATCAATTTCTTAGAACGCCTGAACTCTGACGACCATTTCTCGAGAACTACCAGCGCATTCAACTTGTTTACTGAATTACGCTGTACGGTGCACCATCCCTGCATGTCGGTTGTCTGTCTCAGACATTTTGATGCGAGTCACTGTTATTTCATTTCTAGATCCGTTCAGTGAGTGCTTTGCAATGAATTGGCACCCCTTGAAGATGCTTTTTCCTTCTGTCCCTTTCCTTTCTTTTTCCATTCTTTTCCCTTTTCTCTACTCCCGAATCTGCCACTCTTCCCTTTGCCGCGGAGTTTTCTGACGTGTACTCGAACAATATCTCAACTTCGGCTTTGCAAAGCGACTGGGTAGCATACAGGCTACGAAATGGAAGCGAGAGAAGCGAGAAACCTCAGCATGTCTGTGACGCATACGGTTGCCAATTGCCAAAAGGTATTGTTCCCAAACGTGCACCATCTTCTAAAGACTCTGGTGACTCTGCCCGTAAGCACAGCTGATGCAGAATGCTCTTTTTCATCGCTGATACTCCTAGGGATTAGACCTGAGAGCTACAACAACAAATTACAGATTAGTTGACATCGCTCTTTCAAACATCCACCGTCAAAGGCTAGTCCGCCCGGAAGACATAAGACAGTGATAGTATACCTGGCTTACCGGGATACCGGGCGAGCCGTGATAGCGGGATCAAAGTGCACATGTGCAGATACGTCCGTTTCCCGTATACCGAATAGCGTACGCGCTGTTTCCGGCTTCAACCTTACCGTGTTGATTGATATGTGGGGTTCAACGTCCCAAAACCACCAAATGATTATGAGAGACGCCGTAGTGGAGGGCTCCGGATTTTTCGCCCACTTGGGGCGCTTTAACGTGCACCCTATCTGAGCACACGGGCCTACAACATTTCCGCCTCCATCTGAAATGCAGCCGCAACAACCTTACCGTGTTAGCGTTGGTGTAAATAGTGTACGTAAAACATGGCGGCGCTCTCGGACGTATTTTTAGAAGTTATTTTGGTGTATAGTTGTTGAAAGATTCACTTTGTTCACAGCAAACGACTGTCTAACATGGCTTCGCTCTCCTTCAGTCAGCTTCCGTGACTTAGTATTACGAATAAGTTCGAACAAAACCGTTACGAACTAAACCGAAACACGGCAGTAAACGAAGCCACAAGTGCGATTGGAGGCCCGCAAGTACGAAGACTAGGCAAATCTGTACACTACCCATCTGCAATATGGTGGCTGAACGATCGCAGCGGCCGATTCCCCACTAGTTAACTTTAGGAAACTCTGTGGCGTACCATTCTATAGTCCTGTGAACTTAAAGGGACGAACAGGAAGCAAATGAATATATATATATCCAATTTGTCGCATATTTTTCCACTTTATGCTCCTTATTTTTGTGCTGTTTGCCAACACAATGAACAATAAAACTTGCGCGCACTACAGCCGCCTACACTTAATTTCTCATTGCGATGCTTTACGTTATTACCACCATACTTTAATTATTTGGTTAAGTAATACGATGAGTATTTTAGTAGGTTTTTGTTGGATATTTATTGGCCTAAACTTTTGTACGTGTTGCAACTTCGTAACTAGACAACACTACGGAGTTCCTTAAATCGTTAGGGCAAAGTAAAGACGTGTATCAATACATTGTACACTCGAATACAAGCAAAGTCCGGTGGATGAGCCGAAAATTCTGTAGCGCGCGTGTTTCTGTGTGTGACTCAGTGTGCGTGTGTGCTTGCGTACGTGTGGGTGCGTGGCTACGTGTTCGTACGTTAGCAGAACGTGCAAGGTTCAATAGAAATGTTAGTGTCTGGCTTCAATACTGGAGAAAGGGGACTGTGGAGTGTTGAATGACGTTAGAAAGGTAGAGAGATGAGAAGACTAGAGTATAAAGATGGGAATGTTGGTAAGACATAATTAATCGACGTAGCGCGTTAGAATCATAGGACAAGGGAAGGGACAGAAGGGAGCGCTTACTTCCAACAAAATTTTTATTTCGAGGAGCCTACATATGTATGCTCACGAAATTCGAATACAACAGACAAACAGATGAAAAACCCTCTATCGCCATGCGCTAAAACTTATGATCTCTAAAACGACAATTCTTTATCATAAAGACCGAGAGAGGGAGTGCTGACGCAGTTCAGCCCTAATCTACTATTCCTTTCTGCTTCAATAATCTCCCTTGTCACTTTATTTTTGTTTTTTCCTATAATTACCGTACCATGAAAAAGTGGTTTGCAGCCACACGTGCTGCAATGTAGTGCCAAAAAACCATCTCGACCATTTTTTACGTTGAAAGCGTGTTCGCGGAGCCGGTCATTAATACACCGGCCAGTTTGTCCTATGTAGTGTTTACCGCATGAAAGAGGTATCTGATAGATTATAAATTGCGCGCATGTGACAAACAGTGCCTTATTCACATCTGATAGCAGCTAGTTTCAAGGAACAAGCAGAACGACTTCTGGACGCTGGCTACCCCTCTCACGTACAGGTTTCCGTCGCGGGAATTCTGGTCAAGAAGCTTCAGTCCTTGCAGCAAGCTCTCCGTCATGTTGAGCCAGTAAGACGTTAGAAGCTTGCCGTAGTGCCTTATCTGCATGGAATCTCCCACAACTTGAAAAAGATTGGGGAGTGGGCCAGTGTAAAGGTGGTGTTTTCTGCCCCGAAAAAGCTCTCGTACTTGTGTATGAAAGTTGTTTCACATGCAAAACCGGGATGCTCTAGAAAGCACTTGACACTGTTTGTCACATGTGCGCAATTTGTAATCTATCAGATACCTCTTTCATGCGGTAAACACTACATAGGACAAAATGGCAGGTGTATTAATGACCGGCGCCGCGAACACGCTTGCAACGTAAAAAATGGTCGAGATGATTTTGTGGCACTACATTGCTGAACGTGTGGCTGCAAACCACTTTTTCATGGTAAGGTAATCATAGGAAAAAAACAGAAAGTGATAAGGGAGACTATTGAAGCAGAAAGGATTAGTAGATTAGGGCTGAACTGCGTCAGCACTCCTTCTCTCGGTCTTTGTGATAAAGAATTGTCGTTTTTGAGATCATAAGTTTTTAGCGCATGGCAATAGAGGGTTTTTTATCTGTTTGTCTGTTGTATTTGAATTCGTGAGCATAATTATGTACGCTCCTCGAAATAAAAATTTTGTTAGAAGTAAGCGCTCCCTTCTGTCCCTTCCCTTGTCCTATGATTCTAACGCGCTACGTCGACTAAAGATGAGAAGATGGTTTTGTTATGCTGGAGTACCTTTACATACATGCATCCTGCCCATTGGGTTCTAAGAACGTGAAGATGGCTCCTATCAACACATTTTAGAGCATACGCTGTTGTTTTCGAGCGAAGAATTCTTAAAACAATGCACTTATTCACTATACGCACGTGGTGTCCTCGTTGCCTTCATGGCTAACTTAAAGACACTGCACATACCTTACAAGGTTAGTCTTTCCAAACGGAATGACTATATTACTTATCCATATAAAATTATGGATATTTTAATTGCGATGTCACTGTTACCTTGACGCGTTGTAGTCACATAAACTCTAACTATGACGTTTTTGCACAACTCTGCTTTTTTAGGTACAATATTCATAGAAAGCCACCTTCCTATATCACGACTGCCCTTCCCTCCGTAGAGTTCATTACTCTCATTGTCGATATTATTAGCAATAATGTGAAAATCTGAGTGCCAGCCCTGCTGACCGATATAAATGAAGCGTGAGAGATGAGCGAGAGATGAAATAATCTTCGAACAAAAAATTTTTAGGTGTTTGGGGACACAATATGCACTCTAACAATAGCTTAACGACACAAGTGACCAGGCGAAAATGCAATATTGTCGTTTATTTATATATCCAGTCTGACAAAAAATAGACCCCTTCTTTGAAGCAGTACTTGCTACTGTACAACGGATCATAACTGACACTCATGTTTGGTCATATGTATAGAACGTTCAATATAACCAACGACACGGAGAGTCCGTGCTGCGAGTTTCTTGGGAGGCTGCTGCACACGTTGGCTATACACATCCTGGAAAGGCGCACTGCTATCCCGCAGGAAGCCACCATTAAGCGAAAAGTCACTCACAGCGACCCAAAGCCCATGTCTTTTCGTGATGGCTGTCGAGGATCTTGCGGGCCACATGAAAGAGCCTGCAACTGCGCATCAATGCACGAGGCTGGCCGTTGAAGTGCTCTCTGAGTAGCCGCGGATGCATAGCATATCTCAGGCCGACGACTTGAAGCTAGCGCATCTACCAGCCTTCAAGGAGCGAAAAACGCTAGCAACGCCGACACCTCCAGGGTAGACCTTGCACAACAGCCAAAGGTGACAGCAGGGCACGACCGGAAGGCGTTTCGCGAAGAAGGCACAGGTGCGAAGCGGAGGCGCTTTGCGAATAAGCTCGCGGCCGTGCATGACGATGTCGCATGCATTTCGCAGGAAGCCCGCAAGTCCGAAATGGCGCATCTCAAACACAAACACCAGGTCTTCGCCGTCCCCCTGTGCTCTGCGCTTTGAGGTGGTGATGCCACAGTCATGCTTTCCGATGTGAGCGCGGTGTCGTTGGGCGGTGTCCCGAGGTGAAGACATGCGTAGTCTTCTGTTTTCAAGATGCTTTGCGCGAAACAGGAGAGCCAACAAGACCTCGGCCATACTTGTGGTGAGCTGGCGAAAGACGCGACAAGCATTTGCTGAGACCTGCAGGTCGAAGACTTGCTGCGGAAGCTTCAACATGATGACGAGTGAGCTAACGTGGAATGCCTTGCAAAACGAGCCACCCCGCGCATATGACACGCGCCAAAGCTACGTAGCAATTAAAAAAAAGAGGAACACCAAGTAAAGCACCATGTATAGCTAAAATAAGACGTGTGCATGCTATCCCTGAAGAAAAAAACTCAATCTATATGTGTGCATGCATTGCTTTAAAATTAGCGATATCTTGCTCTAGTGCGTACTTCAAGCCCTAAAGTATATTTGAACTTGCTATGCCCCCCCCCCTATGTGGCCATAAGGGAATAGACGCAATGAAGTATGTGCCTTATGTAGTGGCCAACCGGCTTTAAACCATGAAGTGGTTATTTTTATAGCCATGTTCTATTGACCGATGACAATGTACGCTTGCTTGTACCGCGCATTACTATTGCAGTATTTCCCGTTGTAGTGTGAAGCCTTTTATTGGACGCGTATGTTTGTGAAGTATGAAAATTACTTTCGCTGAACTTCCACGCAAAGAAAATTATTTACGCTGTATTCACAAACAGAGGCGTGGCTGTTTAGTAGAATTTCACAAAGCCCAGAATGTGTTGGCGAGTGCTGTACAAATAAAAAGTTGGTGCACCTTGCATTAGTGGCGGAATGCTTGAACCATCTGTGAAGCAGTGCGGCCTTCCATGATCCCTTTTATTTTTCTGCTTCGCTCCATTTTTTTTCAGTGCCATCTTTGTCTCTATTTCTGCCTATTTCTTTCATGCTCTCTATCTGTACATATTTTTAACTTTATTGTTGTTTTTATTTTTATTTGTCAATTCATTTTTTTTAGTTTTCTATCCCTTTTATTCTGACTCTATACTATAACTGTTTTTTTTTTTCTATATAACTCTGAGGCAGTTTCTTTGCATATCTTTCTCTTTTTTCCCTGTCTTCGTTTTCAATCTATGTGTCAATGTTTCTAAACCTTTCCGGTCTGTGATGGTTATATCGAACATCCGTGTTGCTGCGTCTCACGCCGGACAAGTCGGCACGCACATCGGGTGGGCGCACGTCAGGTTCACGTGTTTGGGTGGCGAAGCAGAAGATAAATGAGAATGCGAACAGGCGTGATAGTTTTTTGCGAAGGCGAATTGGGAAATTGCCGAGGAGGTTAACGCTTTGCTTGTCAGACTTTTTAGCCTGTTTTATTCTTTGTCTTCTGCAGAGAAGTTTGTATTTTTCCAGTGAATGAAGCAAAGTCAAATGCTTAAGCAGTTCCGCGCTTAATACAAGGAGGCGTCGATATCGAGGGTAACGGCCGTAGGCGTGTGCCAGGGACGGGCACAGGCGCAGGGGAGGAGAAGGGGGGTCTTCTATTGTCTTAGTTACTGAGGACGCAAGGGCTGCAGTACTTATACATAATGAGGGGGTGGCGGTGTTGCGATGACCTTTGACTTAACCCAGAAAATTCTGAAAGGCAGCTCTTCCAGCTTTCGCTGTGACCGTGTTGCGCGTTCCTGCAGACCTGGTTGTTTTTCTCTGTCTCTGGCTGTTACTCCATCATAATATTTCTACATGAGCGTTTAGCGGGCGCCTTGAACCTATGCTTTGTTCATTTATTTGCGATTTCCTATTGGTTTGAAAGTAGAGGAGCAGAAGAAAGCACAATGCTCAAGTTTCTATAATTTTGCTGTTTGAAAGTGATATCATTCACGGTTCAATATCACTAACTCTTTTCATAAGGCCGCTTTTGGACTATTTGAATACAAACTGAGCGATGCAATTGCACGGCTTGGCTAAGCTGGCAACGTTTAGTTGCGTTCTGGTTTCTTTTTAAGTCCAACCAATTACAACCATGGCGGCGTTGAATCTCGGTGATTTATGGAAGCGCAAGCGGTCTTCTCATCAATACCCTTTTGCAGGATTTTTTTTCTATAAGGTAAAACATTTCTTGTAAAATTGCTTCATCCCAGTCAGCAGTTGCTGGCGCCTGCCTTATTTATGCACAAACTGTACAGGAGAAACATAATTGTAGTACCTAAGGTTAAACTGAAATGAATCATTAACAAGAACTGAGTTAACCTTCCGGTTATTAACCTGAAGGCAGCTATTTGGGTTATCCTTCTCTTTTTACACTAGCCATAATAAAGTGCAAGCAACTTAGCAGCATGGGTCGCAGTTGGATTCTCGTGTGCTCACAGACTTTTATGCAGGTTGGAAACCAGTCTACTTCTTGCTCTTATAGCTCCAGCCGATGATGTCATAGCTGTTATTTGTTTCATTTTGTGTTTTTCACATAGCTGTTTGTTTAGAGGATGTCGAAAATATCAGAGTACGTTTTGGCAAGCTGAACAGTGAACATAGCGCGGAGATCAAATATTCCTTGGTAACAATCAAGCGAGCCTTTCACAAAGAACTAAGTGATATTAAAAGCTTTTTGGCTACGGCAAACTGAGAAAATGAAGAAATTGCGATAGAGAACCAAGCCCTGAGGACGTCAAATGCTGAATCAAATGTGGAGTGCCTGAATTTCGCGCGGCAGGTCAATGACCATAAGAACAGAATACTCCTGCCCCATGACGGTGCACGGCCTAGTGAAGAAGGTGCTTGACTGGAAACCCTAACGTCGCGTGATAAATCCGGGCTGCGGCGGCTGCATTTTTCATAGACACAAGAATGTTTGAGGCCCGTGTCCTATATTTAGTGCACCTTAAATAACCCCAAGTGGTCTTAATTTACGAAGCCCTCCACTACGGCATCTCCCATACACATATCGTGGATTTGAGACTTTAACCCTCTGATATTTTTACTATCATTCGAATACATTAGACGGAACAGTATTCTCAGAGGGCAAATGCCAAAATGAAAGGCATATGAGTCCCCCGAAGACGTTGTGGAACTGGTGAAAAATTTGGAAACAAAGTGGGTGGGCCAGTCAAATATTGCGACTGATATCGGACGAGCACACAAACTTAGCCAAGCACAAAAATTATGGTTGGGCCTTTCTATAGGAGACACTGTCAGGAAAAAGTTTTGATGAATGCGTGCGCAGCAAGCCTGAAGTGTTCTGTTCTCTGTATATACACCCTGTAAACGGTGTCTGTAGATGATTATATGTGCGTAGAATTGAAACGACTTCGTGGACAGGCTACAGCGCTCAAGCGCGAGAATGGTTGGAAATATTTCAGGGTTCGCGATGGATAAATCTTTGGGTGACAGGCTGAGAACTCACCAAAAACAATAATTGAAAACAGTGAGGACGTAACCAGAATGAACCCTTCTTCGAGAAAGTGGTACAGTGATAATTTATTGATGTATTTGTGAGGTTTGTCATCCCAAAACCACCATATGATTATGAGAGACGCCGTAGTGGAGGGCTCCAGAAATATCGACCACCTGGGGTTCTCTGACATGCATCTAAATGTGAGCACACGAGCCTACAGCATTTCCGCCTCAGTCAGAAATGCAGCTTTCGTCTCCAGGATTCAATCCCGCGACCTGTGGGTTGGCAGCCGAGTACTTTAGCCACCAGGCCATCGTGGCGGGGCAAAGTGGTACCGCGAAAGAAGCTTTGTTGTTGGCACATATGGCCGTTGTAAACGAGAATATCGGTTGTTTGTTTTATGCTGCCCTGCCACAATGGTCTAGTGGCTAAGGTTCTCGGCTGACGACTCGCAGGCCACGGGATCGAATGGCGGCTGCGGCTGCTGCATTTTTAATGGAGGCGAAACTGCTTCAGGCCGTGTGCTCAAACATGGGTGCACGTTAAAAAACCCCAGGCGGTCAAAAGTTTCAGAGCCCTCAACTACGGCGTCTCTCATTATTATAAGCAGGTTTTGCGACGTTCAACCCCACATATCCCTATTGTTTCATGCTAGGTTCTTGTTGTCAAGTGAGTCAAATACCGTTCATGCTCATGATATTGAGTTTATGTTTGTTCATAAAATACTTGGTATACGATGTCGCAACAAAATTTGAGCGTGTTAGTTGTGTTGATTAGAGTTTTTTTATTGGTGCAACCGTTCGTGAGTGTAAACTTTGTTTGATAAGAATTGTTGTCGGCAATTTCGTCGTTGACCTGTCGCCCAAGCGCACGCTTTAGCACGCGTGATTTTCGCGATATGCAAGGTTTAGATGCCTGTTATGTCCGGGGTTGTCGTCGGCCCATAGACGTACGCGTTGGTCGCGGTAGTCCAAAAAGCTCAGACAGCCTCGAATGGTTCAAAACAACTTTATTCCTATTCGGATGGAGGCGGCGGCCGAACTGCCGGGGGAAACGATGGTGGCTCGTTTCCGCCGAGCGAAGGAAGGGGAGGAGTCAACGTCTGGAAGCAGTTTCAGCAACCGGTCCTTCGCGGGTTCAGAGGCTCGCTCATGACACAGGGGTGCTTGGAACACAACATCTCCTCCCTCCTTAGCTTGTCGCTTGGAAGCGATCTGGGGGCCGCCGTGGGCGCGTGGACGCTCTGGACTCACTAGGAAGAGAAGCCTCCGCTCGCTGGGTGTCGTTTCTCTTGTGTTCAGGGCCAGCGGGCGGCGGCGCCGATTCATCTGGTGCGAGATGCCAGGCTAAGTGGAACGAAGCTTCCGTCGAGGTGGCTGCTTGAATGGGAGGTTCCCTTGGCAAATTATCTGAACGGCGTAGCTGATTAAGGTGGCGGCGTGTGGCCTTTCCACCAATGTCGACGAGCCATGACCGCAAACCTATGCGTCTGAGTGCGGTCGCTTCAACCCAGCCGGGCTTTCTGTGGAACTTGCGGGCGTATATGCGCTGTCCACTTTAAATTCTCCTGCTATGCGGGAGCTTTTCTTCCTCCGACGGTGCTTTCGCTGAGGGCTCCGGGACAATTGCTGTCAGCTAGGTTCTCATTTCTCGTCCGAACATCAATTTCGCTGGCGTTTCATCAGCAGTGCTTTGAACAGTGTTGTGCTGTCTGAAGAGAAAGCGCGCGATGCGGCGTTGATGTCCCAGTCTGGTATTTAGTAAGGGCGCGCTTTAGCTCAGCCACGTAGCGCTCGGCTTGTCCGTTCGTAGCCGGGTGGTAAGGAGCTGATGTAACAGACGAGACGCCGTTGTCGCTGTAAAACTTGAGAATCTCCGTGGACACAAACGGAGTGCCGTTCCCCGAAACCACCTTGCGCGGTAGGCCAAACGTTGCAAACAACGACCGCAGAGTGTAGATAACTGCTGCCGATGTCGTTGTAGCCATTTGTTTTACCTCCAGCCACTTGGTGTATGCGTCTACATCCACCAGGAACGAACACCCTTCGATAGGTCCAGCAAAATCAATGTGCAGGGTGTGCCAAGGCGTGTCTGGTCTTTTCCATTCATGAATAGGGGCTCTTGGCGGGCTTCTGTGGTTGCATTGGCAAGGCTGGCAATCGTGAACTGTTAATTCTATATCATGGTCGATACCAGGCCACCATATATAACTTCTGGCGCACTTTTTCATGGCAACAGTGCCTCGATGACCTGCGTGGACAAGCGACATGGCCTGTTCGCGAAGTGCCGCTGGAATTACAACTCTTGATCCCAAGGTGACGCAACTGCGATGAGTGCTCAACTCCGCAGCTCGCTTGCGGTAAGCGTTGAAGTGTTCACCTTTTAGCTTCTGCACGTTGCCTTCTTGTATAGCTGCGTGGACTTCCTTCAAGACAGTGCACTCCTGCGTTGATGCTGCTACCGTGTCAGCTGTTAGCGGAGGGTTCGGCAGCGCCTCGAACATGAGTATATCACCCGGCGGGGGTGGTCCATCTATTGTGGTGTCTAGCGGCAGGCGGCTTAGTGCGTCGGCGTTCTGGTGTTTCTTCCCCGGGCGATGTACGAGCTCGTAATCGTACGCCGACATCTTGATGCACCATCGTGTCATTCGCGGCGACAATGTCTGTGGAATTGGCTTCTGGGGACCCATAATACCCAATAAGGGCCGGTGATCTGTTATGAAAGTCACTTTCCTGCCGGTAATGTACTGCCGAAAGTGATCTGCTGCGTAGACGATGGCAAGTCCCTCTTTATCTAGCTGGGAATAATTCCTCTCTGCCTGCAATAGGGTGCGCGAAGCAAAAGCGATCGGGGCTTCTCGTCCCTGGTCGTCAACTTGGGAGAAGACTGCTCCCACTCCGTATGGTGATGCATCACAGGCTAGCAGTAGGGGTCTGCTTTCGTCGTAGTGTCGCAGAACAGTAGACTTGCGAAGTAGTTGCTTAAGGGCAACAAATGACTCTTGGTGGCGTGGCGACCAAGTCTATGGGACTTCTTTCTGCAGGAGCTGATATAGATCGTTGACCACTGTAGCTCGATGTTCTAAGAACCGGTTGTAGAAGGTCAATAGCCCCCAAAACGACTGCAGTTCTTGCTTGTTAGTAGGCGCTCGTGCTTCGGTGATTGCACGCACTTTGTCTTCAGTGGGATGGATACCCTGCAAGAAACTTCACTTCAGGCACCGCAAAAACACAATTTCTTTACTGATGCGCAAATTAGCATTTGCTAGCCTTTCCAAAATGAGCTCCAAGCGTTCTGTGTGCTCTTCACTGGAGGCGCCACCGACAATAACATTGTCCAAGTTGACGCAAACACCTGGAATCCCGCTAAGTGTAGACTCCATAAATTTCTGGAAGACTGCTGGCGCTGCAGATATTCCGAATAGTAGCCTTTTCACTTTGTAAATACCCTTAATAGTGCTTATTGTGAGCAGTTCAGACGTTGATTCGCTCACCTTCAGCTGCTGGTAGGCTTCTGTCAAGTCCAAGGTGCTGAAGATTTTTCCACCAGGAAGCGTGCTAAAAACCTCTTCCGGTGTCGGCAGTGGGTAGGAAGATGCTTTTGTCGCCAGGTTGACAGTGCTCCGGTAGTCTCCGCAGAGGCGTAGGGTACCGTTCTTCTTTCGGACGACAACGAGTGGTGTCGCCCATTCCGAATGATGCGTCGGTTCGATGATGCCTTATTCCTGCAGTCGGTCAAGCTCATTCTCGACTGACGTTCGTAGGGCGAAAGGCACCGACCTAGCTTTCAAAAATTTCGGCGTCGCATCCTCCCGCAGCTCCAGTGTGACTGGAGGTCCGTTGTTTCCTGGTATTTCTTCGGAGAAAACCGCTTTGTACTTATCTTGAAGCTGCTCCACTGACGGATAACTGAGTGTGTGGTGAACTCCGCCGATGACCACTCCAAAGGGGGTGAACCAATTTCGTCCTAAAAGGCTTGATCCAGAACCGTGGACGACTAGCAAGGGGAGCTGATGGGTCTGCCCATTGTAGTACACGTCTACGTTGGCACAGCCCAGCAGTGGAAGGGAATGTCCGGACCACGTTTTCAGCTGCGTGTCTTCTTGCTGGAGAGCTGGCGCGTTCTCACGCCAAGTAGCGCGAAACGTGTCCTCGCTGAAGAGCGTACATGCTGCTCCCGTCGCGAAATTGCTGCTCCCGTCCCGTACATGCTGCTCCCGTCCCGAAATTGCTGCATGCTGCTCCCGTCCCGAAATTGCTGCTCCCGTCCCGAAATTGCTGCTCCCGTCCCGAAATTGTGTACATGCTGCTCCCGTCCCGAAATTGCAGTCAGCAGCGAGCTTTTTGAGACCCGCTACGTATTCGGCCACTTCTTCGCCTTCCAGTTGGTCTCGCCGTTGGAAGCGGGCTCGACAGTAGACCTCCGATGGCTTTGGGTCATAGTGCTCTTGTAGCGCTGCTACGATGTCGTCGTAGTCAATGGCTGCTGGAGTGCGTGGCTGAATCAGGGCACAGACTGTGTCGTAAGTCTGCTCCCCACACAGCGTTAGCAGGTTGGCCCTCTTCATTGCTGCATCAATGATGTTGTTAGCCTCGAAGTAAAATTGCAGGCGTCCAAACCACGATGACCATGATGAGCCGTTGAATTCGGGTAGCCGGTTTGTGAGCCCGTGCGTAGCCATAGCTTGTAGCTTCTCAAATCGTTGCTTAGCGTTGGTCCAAATCCACTTCCTCGTCGCCACTGTTATGTCCGGTGTTGTCGTCCGCCCATAGACATACGCGTTGGTCGCGGTAGTCTAAAAAGCTCAGACAGCCTCGATTGGTTAAAAGGAAGTTTATTCCTATTCGGATTGAGGCGGCGGCCGAACTGCCAGGGGAAACGGCGGTGGCTTGTTTCTGCCGAGCGGGGGAAGGGGAGGAGTCAACATCTGGAAGCAGTTTCAGCAACCGGTCCTTCGCGGGTTCGGATGCTCGCTCGTGACACAGGGGTGCTTCGAACACAACAATGCCTATCAACGCATGAGCTCCTGTTGACCTACTAGCACCTGAAATGAGCCCTCATGTACCAGGCGTCAATCAGAGGTAATGCCATATACGGTTAAGAAATGCATTTCATATCTATAATTTATCAATTCGAACTTGGCATCAACAAGAGGCAAACAGGACGATTTCTATATATTTCTTCGTGATTTTGGTTTTTTGTTTTCTTTTATAATGTTGACAGAAACGTGAATTTCAGCTGATTATGGCATGTACCTAGAAGGTTATGAGGCAATTTTTATAAACAAATACTTTAGAACACGTGGATGCGTATGTATGTTTAAAAAACGGTATTAGTCATGAACTGTTTGATAATCTTTTTTGATGTACTCCAGATAATGAAGCAATATGTTTATATCTGGAAACTTTGTTTTCACTGCATATGGTCAACCTGATGGTAATTTAAGTCAGTTTTTTTAGCACCTCGACGAGAAATTTTCTCATGTTAATATACGTCGGTATCAAATATATCTAGATGGTGACATAAACATTGACTTTCTTTCAAATATATACCAATGGGCTGAATTTTGTGTACTCGTTGATTCATATTCGTTGTCAAATGTGATACAGCAATCAACTCTCATTTCAGCAAGTAGCGCTGCACTCAATGGGAAGATTGAGTAAAATGGGGCGTCTTTTTGTCCCAGAAAACTAATAATCATCTATCTAGCATTCCGCTTTTTTTTTTACTATCACCGCGCACCCGGCACTTTCTAGTCACCAACGACATGCGCGCTATCAGCGGGCAAAAGCTTTCTTGATAGAAAAGTGGCCAGTGTCGAGGTTTAGATAAACGAAACGAAAGCCGGATGATTGTTACATTTAAGTGCTTATTTGGGCCGCTTGGTACATGATTCACTTCACTGAATGATGATTATTGTTGAAGAACAAAACGACACAACGTTACTAATAATGACCATTTGCCAATATGTTTAAGTAATAATGATGCCACATTGAATCAAACCCAAAGAAAAATTTCTATGCTATAGAGTATACCTGAAAACTCTTATTCAAAGTTTCGAGATTAAATCCGTGAAATCTCCAAAGCTAATTGGACAGCAATGCCGCCATGCTCATCAGCAAACCCAGTATATGACAATTGTGACAGTTTTAAGGCGAGCACTCGCAAATATATTGGTATATAATAAAATTAAGACGTCTCGAGTTGTCCTCCGAGAAAACTGTTGCCATGGCTTACTCGTGGAGGAGAATGGACAAATACCCATTAGTGCTGCGCAGTCCCACCTTCCCATACGTAAACACACAACGGTTGCTTGGAGTGCCAATTCGAAGAAATCTTACATGATCTCCTCAATTGAAGAAACTGGGGGAGAAGATTTTGTCGGCATCGCACATATTCCGCATTTTAGCCGGATCCCAATGGGGCAGCAACTGCCGATCGATGGTGCTCCTCCAAAAATCTACATCGATAGCACATTACGGTTTTATCCACCCGTTCTACGCATTACAAAACATATAAGCAGGAGAAACTCGAGGCAGCACGCAACAACTGTTTTCAAATTTCTGTTAGACTGCCGAAGGGGTCGTCTCGAGTGGACACTGCAGCTGAAGAATGATGCCTGCTTCTAGTAGCAATCTCTTTGCAGGAGACGCTTCGGATTCACTTCAGACACGTTATTCAATCCAAGACTCATTTCTTAAAGAACATACATCAAGGCAATCCTACATGTACATTCGGAAATGTTGTCTAAAGAATATGCGCATAGACGTATACCAATACCTGCTTAGGCGTTACCTGTTAGGCCAAGGAACATTTCACCCTCGACACTGTCGACCTGTAAAAATTATTCGCTAACTACCCGGCATCAGCGCAAAAAGGAAAATCCCAGCACAGCAATGCATCAGACAGCCTTGGAGTATATGTACACACAAATTTGTGACGTATCATATATTCTCAGACGACTCTACAACTCAAAGTCGATCGTCGTACGGAGTCTTCGTGCCCTCTACAGAAAAATTTCTTGTGTTTCGTCTAGGGAAAGCAACATCTTCGATGACTGCGGAATAATATGGAATTAGGATGCTCGATTGCTTATTCTAGACACCAGTTTCCTCAAAGATGGGCTGTATTTGCAGATTCTAAAGCAGCTCTTCAAAGTATTTGGTACAGGCAAAAGAGTGGGAATCTTTAACCTGTCACACCCCATATCGCCTATCTCCATCACAAGGCTGAGGGTGCTTGACACAGAATTACGTTTTAATGGACACCTCGCCATGCTGGTATTTCGGGAAACAAAAAAAAGCTGATGAAGCTGCTCAAAATTGACCACAATTGAAGAATTTCGGAAGAATATTTTTTACGAAAGCCAGTGCTTGGAACAACGCGAAAAAGTATGCCTGCCAAGAAAAACAATGCACCACTTCGTAACAATGGTTTACTTTATTGCATTGACACAAAACTGAGCGCGGAACGCTCCCACTCATTCCCTCACCTCCTAGAGACGTTATGTCATCGTCTTCGACTGAATGTGGCATATACGAACAGTTACATGTACAAAATAGACCGTACCACAAGTCCATGTTGTGATAACTGTGGCAGCACATAAACAGTGCAGCACAAACTACTACAATGTGCCGCGTACCGCACAGAGAGGCAGCTGTTCCAACAAAAAGAGACATGATCTACCACAGAAAAATAACGTTACGCAACATATTAGGCTCTGTGCGCAGACCTTCAAAACAACGTCGGGTCATACTGTGATTGATGAATTACCTATAAGATATTGGCCTTGCCGGAGAGCTCTAATAATGCGACATCTCACACCGCAAAGCCTTGATTCACCTGATACCCTAACGTAAATTGTCGTATGAGGTTCACTACGCGACAGCATTTTTTCATACCTTTTTTTTTCTCTCTGCAGAAGTGATTCGTCCCGTTCCCCTTCCTGATACAGAGTAGCATGCCAGCGGTATATAGGCGCTGGCAAACATTTCTGTCATAATAAAGAGTTTTTCTCTTTCCTTCTCTCTCTCTCTTATGAAGATAATTTTTCATATTTACAAGCAAAGTTTTTCTGACAAAGAAAGCAAAGATTCGAATTGTTCACGAAAAGCATGGGCTGCAAAGATCCTGTTAAACATAATAAATGAGTTAAATGATCTCTTTAAGCTGGTCTTCAATAACCCTGATCCAGACACCCTAAATTCCTTTAGGAAATATAATAACCATTCAACAACCTTTGAGAAAAAATCAAAACGCAGTCATCATTCTTGCATGCTTAACGATGTTTCAGGGGTCAGAATTAGGAGAAGCAAGTTAATTTGATTACCCCATTACGTAAAGCAAACTATAAGCGCAGAAGAGATATCTTAAGGCAATCGTACATACAGGGGCAAAACATTGGCTGAGAAATTTAAAAATCACCTAACTTTCATCTTTCTAGGATATATAGTGTCAGTGACATTACTGCACTACATTACATGTCCGTAAGAGCAGTAGCTTTGCCGATAACTTTTCCCAACAGGTGAATACGAAGTTATCAGTGTTTTAATAAAAAAAACTACAGGAATATAAGTCGGGAAATATTTGTGGTTCAAAGATGGCCTCAATCTGCTCTATCATAGATATATTAGAGAAGCTCTCAACGTACATTTATAACCTAACCCTAGGCACAAGTATTTTCCACAACGTATGAAGGATGCACAAGGGACGGGGCTTTTTATGGGAGGAGATCAAAACTTTCTAAAAAACTATGGGTCCATATCCGCTCTACTACTGTTTTCAAAGCCCATAGCAAAATGAATATTTATAAGATTGTGAAACCTCTTTGGTAAACATTCGGTCATCACTCCAGCCCAGTATGGTTTTAGGTCAGGGTCTTTAACAGAAATACCATCGTCACCAGAGGTACGAAAGGCAGCCCTGCCACTGCCTGTGATTCCTCTAGTCCGTCCAGCACAATAGAGACGTGTCTCGAGAAACGCAATAATGGCAGCTTTTCTTTTTCTTCTTTTTTGTCTTGTCATTTCCGTAACTTCGTCTGGCGTCTAGAATGGAAAAGAGACTTCTACCACGGAACGGAATAAAGGGGGATGGGGGGACATGGTCATCTTTCACTTGTCGATAACTGTTCGCTACAAGAGTCCATCCAACGAGCACGTGCTGCAGCAATGTGTAATCGAAAAGGCATTTCGGAAAACCACGAACAGCGGTTTCTCTGGCCAAGGTGTTAACCATTTCGCATGCTGGTCGTTGTTAGTCTTTCTGCTTTAGCAGGAGCGAGGCCGTTGCAGCGGGCCAGCGTCGTCGTGCTCTGTTTCTGACTCTGGAACACTTGTACTCCAAACGTCTGTCGTTTTCGTCGCAGGAATGGTTCTTCTTGGCAGAAGATAATTTTTTATGGCCGTGTTTGTGCCGCTTTCTTTCGGCTGTAGATGGGCTTGTGCAGCTAGTTTTTCATCTGGCCTGGCTCTTAGAGTCAGGTCATCAGACAGTGACTGATTAGTGCATAAATAACGTGTTCATCAATTTTGTTTGTGTATGTTGCCGTTGCATGTGGGCTCTTGTATATGTACACTTTACGTCAACGCTCTAAATTATGTATATTGCGTTCACAATAACAGCTGTTACGCATATTAGCTGACATCTTTACCAATTGGTGTATGTTCTGTATAGGACATCATGTACAATGCGTATACATAATGTCCCACCTAACTTGAGCCCGAGTTTAGAAATACGACGAAACACGTAAGTATGACGCCATCAAACGCATGCTGCTCACCAATGCCTGAAGTTAGTCAGACGATGTTTTGCGCTCTCAAATAATGTTTAATTAGATATGTTTATACACTAATTTTTCAAAAACAAACATAGATAAAAATGTCAATGACAAGGTTGTGCACATTATTGTTCAATCAGCGCAATCTAGATTACTTTCATTGAAGGATTTAGTTTCAAGTTTTCGATTATCATGTTTACGAAAACATGTTACCGAAATGACGTAGATATCAGTAACATAAAGGCCACAACCTCGTTAACCTGAATAGAGCAAAACAAAGAGGCGGTGGTGTCTGCATTTTATGTTAAACACGATATCACTTGCGTATATATGACCGATTGGTTTTTTGTCTTCTAATGATATTGAATTACTTTCGTTAAATTGTGAAAATTGGGTGTTCTCTGTAGTATACAGGCCACCAGAGGAAAACATTAGCATTTTTTTCAGTATTTAGAGAACTTCTTCACATTTATAAACAACGAACAATATACAATAGGTATGGGCGGTGACGTAAACATAGATGTGTTAGAAAACACGACAAAAAAAGAACGCTCAGATCTACTGGCTCTCCTGGATTCAAATTTTATTTCTATTAAAATTTCGGTTTCCGCAACAATAACGCCGACTAGCGCAACTTTAATAGATTTGTTCTTATCAAACGCTCCCGCTCAAGAGATATAATCCGGGGTTCTTCATGTGCCAGTTATTGACCATAAACCTATATACCTTCCTTTGGTTAGACACATAAAACAAAAGCCCAGTACTTCTTCATAAAAATTTTCAACAAATAAATTCAATGTTCACTTTTGTCATTCCGAGATGAAATTAGCTCATTAAATTGGGAAGATGTTCTGTCGTCTTCTTCACCCGACTAAGCATGACTTTCATAGACATAATACGCTCAGTATACAAAAACACTTCCCAACCAAAACGTTGAAAAAACCTAAACGAGCGCGTAAACTATGTATGACCAGCTACATACTTCAAATGATAAAAGAAAAAATAGGCTTTATAATGTATTTCTTCCAGGGCGTGATCCAGTCGCTCTCAAGTCTTTCAAAGCATACCGAGTATTCAGCGAAAATTCAGAGACAATCCAAACATAACTACTATATTACTATGTTTGACTGCTTGATAAACGCGAAGGAGATTTGGAACAGAATAAATGCTGTGATATATCCAAAAACAGCACTGATGAGCTCACTATATGCGATAATGTGTACGGAGGAACAGCGTTGGCAAGAAAATTATGAGCATTTTACTACGCTTGTAAGTAACACATACGATGCTGAAACTCTGAATTACCTGCTCTCTTCTACCATGAATTCTCTCTTTTACACTCCGACAGATGAACATGAGGTAATTAGTGTATTTAAACGCTTTGAAGTAAGTAAGAGTGAAGACCTCGATGGCCTAAAACTACAAACAATTATTTTGTTATCGATCTCCGCGGTCCGTATTTAACATACAAATATAATCTTGCTTTGAGTACCGGTATTTTTCCTCGGCGCATGAAAACTGTCAAAGTAACTGCAATATATAAGGGGGTACAGAAAAATATTCTAGTTAACTACAGGCCAATTTATATATTGCCAACGTTCTCAAGGGGTCTAGAAAAGGTTATTTTTATTAGGTTGTCAAGGTTTTTCGACCAACATCAGATTATACCACCATCTCAATTTCGTTTTAGGCCTGGCCTTTCAACCCAAAGATCGCTGCTTCATGAAAAAGAATCAATATTTAAAACATATTGCAGCGAAAAGAATAACGTTAGGTGTTTTCATAGACTTCTCCAAGGCCTTCGATCTATGAATCATGTAACATTACTTCAAAAGTTAAAATGCTATAGAATTTGCGGTGTCACCCTTAATTTAATTGAAAATTATTTGACTGACCGACACCAGTGTATGTCAATAATGAAGGAACTATCCCCACTAGCAAAAATAAGTGATGGCGTACCACTGGGTAGCAGAATCGGCCCACTTTTGTTTTTTAATTTTTTATAAATGATATCAGGAGGTTAAACACATCAATAAAGTATGTTACTTATGCACAGATATGAGCTTGTTTTTTTTCTGGAATGAAAATTCACAATAGTATATTGTTTGCAAATGATATATTAGGCAAGCTTTACACTTAGACAGTAAAAAACGCCTTACGTATAAACTGTTCTAAAAGTGAAACTGTTATCTTCAGAGAAAAATCAATATCAGGAGGATGAACACATCAATAAAGTATGTTACTTATGTACATGATACTAGATTGTTTCTTTTTTCTGGAATGAAGATGGACAATATCATATCGTTGGCAAATGATATATTAGGCAAGCTTTACACTTGGACAGTAAAAACTCCTTACGTATATATTGTTCTAAAACTGAAACTGTTATCTTCAAAGCAAATCTACGCCATGTTCAATACTGAAATAACTGTACCTAAGTATAGTGAAAATAGTATTTTCCCCCTCTGCAAAAACGCTAATGTGTTTTCACGAACAAATGTATTGGTAGCATCACACACCGATTACATAAGAAATAAACTTGTTGAGTAGTGGGGGATTCTTAGAAATTGTCAACGCCTATTACCTGAACAGCAAAAAAGTTATGATATATCATGCCCTATTTACTCCCCACTTACGCTATTGTCATTTATTTGGGGGAACCGGGACAAAAG
The DNA here is from genome assembly GCA_013436015.1 of Rhipicephalus annulatus. Lineage (NCBI taxonomy): Eukaryota > Metazoa > Arthropoda > Arachnida > Ixodida > Ixodidae > Rhipicephalus > Rhipicephalus annulatus. Next base: position 38,514 of record WOVY01003416.1, read on the forward strand.
AAATCATTACATACCTTGATCATATCACAAACAAACGCAATACCTGGGATCTCAAATATTTTCTACAATGCGCATACGTCTGAATCTTTCACAACATTAAGGATTTTGAAAATTGAATTTCTCTATACTATCTCTTAACAACATTCAGATCAGAGCTAATCCGTAAAAGCCGCAACATTCATACATTTGTCCATTAAACTGTAAATCTTTCCTCACGTTCAACGAGACACACTGCTAATTTGTACACTCCACGGCCTCGTACAAACTATTGGTCACAGCTACTACAATTTTGCCTACCCACTGTACTAAATAAGTTCAAAATAACAAGCGACACTATGTGTAATGCCTAAAAATTCCATGTTAAGTGTAGTTTCAATAATTGTTTAGCTTTCCAATAAAAAACGTTTCTTGAGTGTTTGTAGTGGTTTTGCAGTGCGAGTTGAAATGTTTGCTTTACGTAAACCTCTCTCTTTACCGCACGTTGCTGTCATTGTGTCTGGATGGCAGGGCTTGTCAAGCTGCAGATATTTAAGCTTTTACCTTGATATCCTCACTATGTATGATACTTTTTCTTCTTTCCTATTCGACCTTTGATCAAACTGTATGTATTATTATGCATCCATTATGGTGAAATAAAACAAATCTCAAAATCTCAAATATCAATCTCAAAGTTCACAACTTCAAAGATTGAAATTTCCGCCGACATCGAAAAAGCATTTCTTCAGGTGTCACTGGCCGTACAAAACCAAGACGCATTTCATTATTTTGGCTTGAGGAAGGGTCTTCTAGCCTTGAAGAACTCCCCATGACCAAAGTTCCTTTCCGTGCCTGCAGCAGCCCTTTCCTTCTTGCGCCAACTGTTTGACACCACTTCCGACTAATGGAAGGCAAAAACCCTACGACTGCCAAACTACTAAAAACCATTTCTACGTTGATGATTCGGTCATCGAAGCACAAAGCGTAGAGGAAGCACAAACTATTGGTAGCGACTGCTTCATTATTCTAAAAGAGGCGTGGATAAATTTAACAAAGTGGACGACAAATGATGGACAGCTACGGGACTATTACGATCACCATGACTTGAAGATACAGTTTGATGTAGGAAATCAAGATAAGATATTTGGACTTGCTTGGGATACCAACAAATATAACTTAGGCAGTAGGAGGATTATGGCATCGGTCCTAGAAATTCCAGAGGAGAGCTATAGCAGAATTAGCAGCACGCAATAATTTGCGAATTTTGAATACCTTCTACTGAAAACGAGGAAACCGTAAGTGGACATGAAGGAGCCCTAATGGCGAAAATAAGAACGAAGTAGACTTTATAATGACCACACACCCAGGCATTGTGCTGGATGTGGAAGTGTTTGGCGAGGTACGATACAGTGACCATAGAATGGAACGGTCTCGAATTCGCCTAGACTCAATTCGCCCAGCCAATCAATCAGCTAGCACTCAGAAAGAAGGTGCAGGAATTTAGAGTTTCGCTTCAGAACAGGTACTGGCTCTTCTTGAGGAAACCAACCTTAGTGTAGATACAATGAATGATAATCTGACGAGTATCATTACGGAGTGTGCAGTGTAAGTTGGAGGCAGGGTAGTTAGACAGGACACTGGCAAGCTTTCCCAGGAAACGAAGAATCTCATTAAGAAGCATCAAATCATGGAAGTCTTAAGCACAACAGACAAAATAGAACTGGCAGAGCTTTCGAAGTTGATTAATCGGCGTAAGGTATCCAATGTAAGAAGGTATAACATGGAGAGAATTGAACACGCTCTGAATAGCGGAGGAAGCGTCAAAGCAGTGAAGAGGAAACTTGAGATAGGCAAAAATCGGATTATGCACTAAGGGACAAAGAAGGCAAAATAACTACCAATATGGATAGGATAGTTAAAATAGCGGAGGAGTTTTACAGAGATCTGTACAGTAGCCGGGACAACCAAGACATTAATACTATAAAAACTAGCAGTAACCCAGATGACACCCCACCAGTAATGATAGAAGTCAGAAAAGCCTTGAAGGAAATGCAAAGAGCCAAAGCTGCTGGTAAAAATCAGATAACATCAGATCTGCTAAAAGACGGAGAACAGATTGTGTTAGAAAAACTAGCCACCCTGTTTACAAAGTTTCTCCTAATGGGAAGAGTATCAGAATCTTGGAAGAATGCTAACATCATCTTAATACATAAGAAAGGAGATAATAAGGACTTGAAGAATTACAGGCCGATCAGCTTGCTCTCCGTCGTACACAAGCTATTTTTACAAAGGTAATTGCTAACAGAGTTAGGAAAACATTAGAATTCAATCAACCAAAACAACAAGCAGGATTTCGAACAGGCTACTAAAAAATCGACTACATTCATACTATCAATCAGGTAATAGAGAAATGCTCAGAATATAGCCAACCTTTATACATAGCCTTCATAGATTACGAGAGGGCGTTTATTTCAGTAGAAATATCAGCATTCATGCAGACACTGCGGAATCAGGGCATTGATGAAGCATATTGAAACGCGCTAGCGAAGATTCGACGAAGAGGAGGAAGAAACTCGACTGGCTCGCGAGCGACGCTGTGGATCCTTGGCTGAGCTACACCTCTGCATTACCCATATGTAAATAAACGCGTTCCATCGTCACAATTGTGGTGGAAGGTGCTGGGTAAGCTAGCTACTACCAAGTGATACCGGAGAGGCAACCGTCCCCTAATGACGGAACCGCTACACGAGCTTCGCCGCAGCCGTCGACTAGCGGGCTTGGCACCATTACCTCAAGAAATGAGCTCGGACGGAGACAACCAGCAACCAGCCGCAAGGACGTCGCCCTACCACTACAGGGAGCCGCGAACCTTCACAGGGAAACCCGGCGATGACGTGAACGAATGGCTAAGCCACTATCAGCGGGTGAGCCGTTCGAATGGTTGGAATGCGGCTAGCCAGCTGTCTCACGTGGGGCTCTTCCTCGATTTCACGGCGCTGGTATGGTTGAGAACCATGAAGACACATTGACAACCTGGGACCAGTTGTGGAGGAAATTAAGAAATGCCTTGGCAACCCAGCAACGAAGAAGAAACGTGCCGAGCAGACGTTGTCGCAGAGGGCTCAAGTCACCGGTGAGACATGCAGAACCTACATTGAAGAGATTCTGAAGTTGTGCAAGTCGGTGTATGCCCACATGATGGAAGAAGACAAAGTGGGCCATATACTCAAGGGCATCGCCGATGACGTGTACCACTTCCTCATTGGCAAAGAGAGCCTGGAATGCGTGGCCGACGTGATTAACCACTGCCGAACCTTCGAGGCTCTTAAAACTCGTCGCATCACATCGAAGTTCGGACGTCTGGCCAACGTCACGACTGTTGCCACCGTCGATGTCTGCCAGAATTCTCTACCTGCCGACCTTTCCTCCACCATTCGTCAGATTGTACGGGAGGAACTGCGTCGCCATGTCTCTGTACCCATGCAAGCTGGAGACCCGCAGTGTGATACACTATCCCCAAGCATCAATGCTGCGAGTTTCGAAGAGCGCAGTTACTCCACCCGCAGTCCACGGCTGAGGGCTCCGCCACCACAGACTACTTACGTCGAGTCGTCTTATGCGCCCCGCAGCAGTTATAGCTACGACAGCCAACCGCCTCCGTTTGTGTCCGAGTGGCAACAGTTCCCTGAGCATCCTCTCCACACCGAAGCATTCAATGTGCCTCGGGAACGCCCCGTGTGCCACCAGTGCGGTGTTCGCGGACATATCGCCCGGTTTTGCCCATCGCGACGTCGTCCACGCACGACGTTTTTTGACCGACCAGCGATGCTTGCACGGCGAAATCAACAGCCCGATTACGCCTACTGGCCTTCGGATTCAACTGCCCAGAAGCACGGGCACCGGCCGAACATCCGCAGTGACTCGCCTGCCTCTGTGAGGAGCTTGACGCCACCTACCACGCGCCAGCGACGGTCCCCATCTCCCCGTCCCCGGCCGCGGCTTTCCTCTCCGCCACCGGGAAACTAGCCGGCGAGGCCAATGGAGGCGAGGTCGCTGGACGTACCGCTTTGCACACAAGTATGCCTCCATTAGTTCACATGCTTCACAACAAGGTTCATGTATTCATTGACGATGTTCCCACGATGGCTTTGGTAGACACCGGTGCAACAGTTTGTGTAATGAGTTTAGTTTTCAAGGAGAGACTTGGCCGCAAGGTTATGTTTTGTTGGGATAAATCTTCTACTTTTCGAGCAGTCAGCGGCACGGCTTTGTGTCCAGTGGGTGTGTGCACTGTGTCTGTTCGTGTGGCTGGTAAAGCGTTCAAGGCAGAATTCGCAGTGCTCGCTCATTCCACGCATGATGTTATCCTTGGAATTGACTTCTTGCAAGAGTGCCGTGCGACTGTCGACTGCGGGGCAGGCGAGGTTCTGTTGTCCGCCCTCACCCAGCAGCCTCAGCGTAGCGGAGACGACAAACTCGTTGTAGTTAAAGACACTATTCTACCGGCATGGTCTACTGCCAGCGTGCCCGTTGCTACTTCGAATGCCGACTCGAGTTTCAGTTCTCCTGATATTGTGATTGAGCCGTTGCCTTTGCCTTGCATGAAGAAAAACATCTTTCTGCCGCGCTGCGTTGTGTCTCTCACCGAGGGAAAAACTAAATTATGGGTAGTTAACTGCTCATCCGAGTCTGTTGTACTACCAGAGGGAATGCGCCTTGCCATGTTTGAAGGGCAGTGCAGTATCTGCATAGGAGCTCTCAGCAATGCGGCAAATTCGGACTATGCTGATGTATCCGGCACGGAATACGAATTTTATAAGATGGTTAGCAAGTCTATTCCCTCGCATAAGCGCAAAGTGTTGGTTACACTGCTGGCCAGGCACGCTAAAGTATTTGATTTTGCACGGAAGTCCCCATAGACCTCAGACGCCCAGCACACGCACTCGTCACAAGATCGACACCGGATCTGCGCACCCCCTCAGACAGAAACCTTATCGAGTTTCCGCGTCAGAGCGCAAGGTCATTTCAGAGCAAGTCAGCGAGATGCTAACCTCTGGCGTAATTCAAGAATCGTCAAGTCCCTGGGCCGCGCCTGTTATCTTGGTCAAGAAAAAAATGGGTCCTGGAGGTTCTGCGTTGACTACCGACGTCTCAACTCAATAACTAAGAAGGACGTGTACCCGCTTCCCTCGCATCGATGATGTCATCGACTGCCTGCATTCAGCGTCCTATTTTTCATCGGTGGACTTGCGATCCGGGTATTGGCAGATCCCCATGGATCCGGCTGACAAAGAAAAGACGGCCTTTGTTACACCCGAGGGTCTGTTTGAGTTTAATGTTATGCCATTCGGCTTGTGTAATGCCCCCACCACATTTGAAAGATATATGGACACTGTTTTACGGGGCCTCAAATGGTAAATTTGCCTGTGTTACCTGGATGATGTGGTGATTTTTGGCCGAACATTTGAAGAACATATTTATTGCCTTGACCTCGTTCTAACCTGTCTCGAGGAAGCTGCGCTTACACTGAACTCAAAAAATGTCGCTTTGGAGAACGTGAAACCTTGGTTCTGGGACACCTGGTGGATAAAAATGGCGTGAGACCGGACCCGCAGAAAGTCACCGCTGTCAGCAACTTCAAGCAGCCGCAGTCCCCCAGGGAGTTGCGTAGCTTCCTGGGCCTGTGTTCTTACTTTCGTCGATTTGTTCCTAATTTCGCTGATAAAGCACAACCACTGACTGACTTGCTGCAAAAGGATGTCCCTTTCTACTGGACACCGGATTGCGAAGCAGCCTTTAAGCAGCTTCGGTTCATACTGACTTCAGGACCGGTACTACGCCATTTCGATCCTTCTGCTGAAACGGAAATTCACACAGATGCCAGTGGAATCGGCCTTGGTGCAGTGCTCGTTCAGCGCCATGACAATGCTGAACACGTGGTCGCTTACGCGAGTCGTTCGTTGAGCAAGGCAGAACGAAATTACACAGTCACAGAACAGGAGTGCCTCGCAGTTGTTTTCGCCGTGCACAAGTTTCGCCCATACATCTACGGCCGTCGCTTCTCGGTAATCACCGACCATCATTCTCTATGCTGGTTGGTAGGCCTCCGAGACCCATCTGGACGACTGGCGCGATGGGCTTTGCGCTTACAGGAGTTCGACTTCACAGCACGCTACAAGAGCGGTAACCGGCACGCAGACGCCGACTGCCTATCGCGCCTTCCTCTACCGACGACGGAGTGCGACGCTGACAACTTCGACCAGTGTATCGGCGCTATTGCCTCTGAGTTCCCTGATCTCGCGACTTTCCGGACAGCCTAACAAGAGGACCGCTCCTTAGATTCTCTGTTCGCCTCCGCAAATGAACACGCAAACCCAAGCTCTTTTGTGGTTCATGACGGCGTCCTTTACAAGAAGAATTATTCTGGACAAGGCGCCCGTCTGCTTCTAGTTGTTCCACGCACTTTACGGGCTCACGTCTTTCGGTCCTTACACGACGACGCAACCTGCGGCCACATGGGCTTCGCCAGAACGCTTCAACGAATCCAGCAAAGGTTCTATTGGCCCAGGATGCGAGACGACACGGAAAAATACGTTGCTGGATGCGAACAATGCCAACGACACAAACGTCCCACGGCTACGGCGCCAGGACTTCTCCATCCTGTTCCACCTCCTAACTCTCCCTTCGAGACTGTTGGTGTCGATCTGCTCGGTTCATTTCCACGATCGAGCAGTAACAATCGAAGGGTCGTCGTCTGTGTTGACCACCTAACGCGCTACGCAGAAACTGCGGCAATACCTGCTGCAACGACCATGCACGTGTCGCAGTTTGTGCTTCGCTGCATAATTCTCCGCCATGGTCCTCCACGCGTTGTCATTAGCGACCACGGACGTCAGTTCGTTGCCGACGTCGTTGAAGAGATCCTGCGTCTGTCTGCCTGCAATTTCCGCCATGCCACACCATATCACCCACAGACCAATGGTCTCGTAGAGCGCACGAACCGGACTCTCACGAACATGCTGTCTATTTATGTCGATTCTAAGCACAAAAACTGGGACGAAGTGCTACCTTACATCACGTGCGCGTACAATACCGCGAAGCATGAGACTACAGGTTACTCTCCATTTTACCTGCTGTACGCTCGCTCCCCACGATTTTGTCTCGACACTATACTACCTTTTACACTAGACGTGGAAACCTCGACAGCCGAGATGCTCTGCCGCGCAGAAGAAGCCCGTCGCATTGCACGCCTCCGAACCTTGGCATCCCAGCAGCGTTCTAAGAAACGTTACGACGCCTGCCATCGCTCCGTATCTTATAGTAAGGGCGACCTTGTGTGGTTATGGACACCAGTCCGCAAACGTGGTTTGTGCCAAAAGTTCTTGGCTCACTATTCCGGTCCATTCGTCATTCTTGACCGTCTCAGCGACGTCACGTACGTAATCTCGAGCGTCACAAGCAATGGTCGCCGCTCTAGCAAAACACAACTGACACACGTTGCGCGCCTTAAACCGTGCCACCATCAACCATCTGAGTGACTCGCCCAGAGGGTATCGTCTGCGAACCGGGAAGTGAAACGCGCTAGCGAAGATTCGACGAAGAGGAGGAAGAGACTCGACTGGCTCGCGAGCGACGCTGTGGATCCTTGGCTGAGCTACACCTGTGCATTACCCATATTGTAAATAAACGCGTTCCATCGTCACAATATATAAACATCCTGGAAGATATCTAAGGGCGATCAACTGCTACCATAGTGCTTCATGAAAAAAACAACAGAAAAATCATCAAGAAGGGTGTAAGGCAGGGGGATACAATTTCCCCAATGCTATTTACCGCGTGCTTACAGGAGGTTTTCAGAGGGCTATATTGGGAACAGATAGGAATAAGAGTTAATGGAGAGTTCCTTAGTGACCTACGCTTCGCTGATGACATTGCAGTGCTGAGTAACTCAGGGAACGAATTGCAACTCATGATTACGGAGTTGGACAAGGAGAGCAGAAAGGGGGTCTCAAAATTCATCTGCAGAAAACGAAAGTAATGTGCAACAACTTTGGAAGACAGCAGCGCTTCGCGATAGATAAGGTGCACTTGAAGTTGTAAAAGACTATACCTACTTAAGTCAGGTAAAAACAGCGGAGCCTAACCACGAGATTCAAGTAAATAGAAGAATAAGAATGGGGTGGAGCACATTTGGCAAGGTATTTTAAAGCCATCGCTAAACAACATGCTTGAATCATTAGGTGTGCCAAAGGTTACGAAGCAGTATACTATGAACTTTTCCTCACACATGTACGATCCTTTCGGATTCCTGGCGTCATTCGTTCTAATGGTGAAGTTAATAATACAAAGGTTGTGGCTACAGAAATACACCTGGGATGCGCCCCTACCCGAGTCTATTCTAAAGAAGTGGACAGCATGAATGAAAGGCTCTCCAATAGTCAGTCAGTTGCAATTCACAGAAAGCTCTTGCAATTTTTTTCCGGACAACAATTTTCGTGTTTCTATACATGCCTTTAGCTATGCAAGCCCAGCCACGTACGGCACCGGGCTCTACGCTCAGATACGAGACTGCAATGGGGCCATAAGAATTCTGTTTCTGATAGCCAAATCAAAAGTAGCGCCACTAAAAAAGATGACTGTCCCACGACTAAAGCTCGTGCGAGCACTTGTTGCAGCTCGACTTATTGCTACAGTGAGACGGTCCCTAAATTTATCAGACTTTGATACTGTCATGTGGACAGACTCTATGATCGTTAATAATTGGCTACGAAGTTCAGGAAAGCGCTGGAAACAGTTCATCGCCAACCGAGTGTCGGAGATACTGTCCTTAACAGAAGTGAATATGTGGAGACATTGCCCCGGTGATCAAAATCCTGCCGATTTGTTGTATGGAGGAGCCGCCGCCGAGCAACTCCAACAAAGCTCGCTTTCGTGGAAAGTACCAAACTTTCTCCATACTAAAACGACATTCAACGAGCCCTGCTACAGAGAGGATACAGTCGACATAGGCGAAGAAACTATGTGTTTTAAAACAGCTGTACGATCAGAACCTACTATAGTGATCATCAATGACTACAGCACTTCTAACCGACTCATGCGTGCGACTGTATGGATACAGCGGTTGGGTAGAAATTGCTGACACTCAGATACCAGAAAGAAAAGACTTCTAGCCACTTTTGAATTACAAAATGCAGAAATTGTTTGGATACGTCAAACGCAAAACAATTTATTTTGACCGAAAGTCCGGCGAATGAACATTGTACATCAGCGGTTCAGCCCCTATCACGACGAAGTAGGGCTTCTTCACTTACGAGGTCGACTTCAGTTCAGTAACTCCGCGAAATTTCCAAGCTCTCTCTTCTGCTTCCTGGTTCAGACACATTAACAAGTTACTGGTTACGAAAGAACATAACGGTTTTACACACTGGAGTAGGCTCACTCATGATGGAGCTGAAAGAAAGGTTCTGGATACTGAGAGCCAGGCAGGTAGTAAAGAAAGTCATTCTTGAGTGCACAGTCTGCCAGAGATTTTCCTGTAAGTCATACTCGGAAACCTTCGCACCTCTAACAGAAGCCCGTGTCACCCCCTCTCCACCTTTCAAAGTATGTAGCGTAGATTTTGCCGAACTCCTTCTCCAAAACGATAAAGCAGATACTACGAAAAAGACTTACATACTGTTCTTCACATGTGCAGTGGTCAGAGCTGTTCATTTGTAGCTCGCCACCAATCTTAGTTACGACAGATTCTTACTAGCATTCAAGCGATTTGTGTCTCGACGAGGCATTTGTAGAAATATGTATCTCGACTATGCCAAGACCTTTAGAAAGGCCTCAAGGGAGATTTAGCGACTTCATGAGTTGATGAAATCACCGAAAGTACGATCATGTTTCACCAGTCACAGGATCGTTTGGAAGTTTATCACCGAACATGCTCCCTGGTGGGAAGGACTTTGGGAACGATTAATTAGGTCTGTGAATTCTGTGTGAAGAAACCACTGGGAAGTCAGTTGTTTATTTATGAAGAACTTTCGACTATCCTCGTTCAAGTTGAAGCAATGATAAACTCGCGACCGACCAATTTGTGTATGCAGAATCATCTGAACCGAGCCCACTTATGTTAAGGCATTTCCTCATAGGACAATGACTGACTATGCTTCCTGCATATTGTGTGAGCACACCATCGGAAGAAGCTTCGTCGTCACGCAACATTCTTCAACGAAGATAAAAACACAGGGAGCAAGTATTAAACAATCTTTGGAACAGGGGGAGACGAGTGTACCTCCAAGAGTTTCGTTCAGCTCATGTGACTGAAATAGAAGCACATATTCAGTTAAAATAGGAGACATCGTACTCATAGAAGAATTAAACACGCCGAGACAACTGAGGAAAATGGGTGAAGTTACAGAATTATTTCAGGGCAAGGACGGCAAAGTTCGGTAATGCTAGGTGCGCACTTCTGGTGCCATCATGCTGAAGAGACCGATACAACTGTTATATCTTCTCGAATATGCCGGACAAGCTACAATATCTTGTGAAGAATCGTCTTAAAAGGAGGCCAGTGCAAATTGTTCGGCCGGGAGCTGTTAAATAATAATTCAGAAGAGCGGCGAAGACGCAGAAGAGGACTAGAGCGTGCCCAGATAGCACGCCCGCATAATGAGCTCATTCCACAGACAAATTCCCTTACGAATTTGGTCATCCTATATAATGAAACATTAAATTGGAGAAGCCACATTGATGATGTGTACTCCAAGGCAACACGCGCCATCCGTGGCGTGGCTACAGAAGCTCGCAAACCGTAAAGCGGGTTTAAGAAGAGATGCGCTAATAATGATATATAAACTTTATGTGTGGCCTATCATGGAATTTGGATGTGTATTGTTTTCTGGCTGGGCAGCTTATCAAATGAGACCTCTAATACTGCGGGAAAGAGAAGCGTTCCGTTTGTGTCGGGGGTCTCTCAAAGTTTGTTGCAAACAACGTGTTCTATATGGAAGCTCGCCTACCTTCTGTGCTAAATAGGTTTAAAATTCTTACTGTGCAAGCATTCTTAAATATATACAGTTTACACCAAAGACGCTCATTTTACGTTGCAATTCAAGAACCAGTTTTATTCTTCGAAACACATTGGTCGCGATTACACACCCCGCAAATCATATTGTACAAGTGATGCTACAGTAACAGAATGTAAAAATTAAACATATTTGTCTAATAGACAACCTAAAGTCAATGCTTAGCCAACAATTTGATGATATATTTCCTCATAACGCGAAACAATTGGCACATAGGTAATTAAATGACCAGTTAGCAGATTATCTAGTTCACCTGTAAATAAGCAATATCATTGCAACTGATGCATCTGTGTTAAAAAAGAAAGGCTGGGGTTGGCATCTTCTCTTCTTCTTTTGACGGGTCCTTTTCAATTCGACTCTCAGCTTATACCCCTGTATTCATTGCAGAATTATTGGGTATTGTTCTTGCCCTAAGCGAATTTCCCTCAAGCGAATCATCAGCAGGGATCATTAGAGATTCGTTATCAGTATGTGATGCACTTTTTGTGGCAGCAAATGCAGAGTTGATAAACAAGTTTCGTCATTTATTACCGGAAAACGTAAAAAAAACTGCATTTGCTAGGGGTACCAGGCCACCGCGGATTATATTTGAACAAAATGGCAGACTCTTTAGCAGCAGTATCCCTGAGTGGGCCCAACATCTCCGTTTTGCCAGACACGGCTTACGTGACAGCGCTAAGGTTCTGAAATGCTTGTTTGCAATGGGGAATAGGTAATTTGGATAAATTTAAAGATTTCGAGCATTTGAAGTATTGCTGGAAAAAACAGTGGTGTGTACCTCGCCAGTTAGAGGTCACTTATACCCGATTGCGCTGTAGAGTACCACAACTAAATTATTAGCTTAACAAAGCTCGACTCAAGGCGTCACCGCTGTGCATTTTTTTGCAACGACATTTAAACAATTGAGCATTTCTTTTTATTCTGTCGTCATTACTCGTATCAGAGAAAAAGATTTTTAGTAGTCCCAGTACAAAAGCTGGAAAAACAAGTAAATATACCAGTAATTTTATCACTTAGCGGCAATTCATTTGGTTACTGCCACAGGGATATATGCCCCACTGACTGCATGAATGCAACTAAAATATTAGCGTGCAGGTAAACCCTAACCTTTTAAGATATTTAGTTTTCTAATTCGTAGCTATGTCTGTCATAAACAAGAGATGGTATGACCGCTTGCTCAGCAACCATGTTTGTTTATTGGCAGTTTCATCTCTAAATTATTTTTTCAGATTGGTTTTAATTTAATTTTAGTTTCATTTAGGCATCCTTCCGCCCGGTTTTTGGCCCATCCCCTCTGTGGTTGAGCGCATCCATCTGAGGTCATCAGCATCAGGCATCAGCTGGTTGGATTTCCCTCTGCGTTTCCCCCAATAAAAGTACTTTCAGCTCACTGCTAAAGGCGCACTAACAAGTAGTGGAAAGTGCTGGATCCATTTCCCATCCTGGAACTTCGCAAACGAACTCTACCTTCGCCGTCAATGATGTCCACCGATGTTGCTCAGCAGACCATTCCTACATCCCCACCTTCCCGCGGTCCCGGTGTCCCGAGAGAGCGAGAACCAGCCATCTTCAGTGGCACCGATGAGCAGGACGTCTAGGGCTGGATCTCTTCGTACGAGAGAGTAAGCGTCAATAATGGGTGGGACGAAAACGACAAACTTGGCCGCGTCCATTTTTACCTGAGAGGAGTAGCGGAGCTCTAGTTCAACAACCGGGAAGTTGAGCTTACCGACTGGGCCACTTTCAAAACCACCTTCGCGGACGTGTTTGGCCGACATACAGTGCGCAAGCTCCGCGTGGAACAGCGCTTGCGAGATCGCGCCCAACTGTCTGGAGAAGGTTTCACGTCCTACATCGAGAATGTTGTGGGCCTCTGCCATCGCTACAATCCCTACATGTCCGAAACAGCCAAGGTCAAACATATCATGAAAGTGATCGAAGATGATGCTCTTTCTACATGCTGGTGGCGAAAGACCCGCGAACAGTTGCGGATGTTATTCAGCACTGCCAAAACTACGATGAGTTACGAAAACAGCGCATTTCAACGCGACGCCCTACTTTCGAAATGACCACCACGTCACCATTGATCGCTGGTGCTATTTCACCGGAACAGGCGGTACTGACGCCGCAAATCCAACAATTCATCCGAGAGAAAGTGGCTCGCCAGTTGTCTCTTGCGCCCTTCCTTCCCAGCAATTCTCTCGGGCTGACCTCGTCGCTGCGCCAAACCATCGAAGAGCAAGTCTGCGAGGCACTCCCACCCACGTACTAGCCACCGCCTAAGTCCGCTCCCCTGACTTACGCTGACGTCACGCAAGACCGGCACATGCGCCGTCAAACGTCGTCGACTCTGCCCACCAAACGAACGCCTTTTACGCAACACGCATTCCGGCAAGTTCGCATGTTCCCCTTTCCCGCCGTCCTTCAACGCTTCCCAACAATCCTTGGCACACACCGGATAACAGACCCATCTGCTACTACTGTCATTTGCCTGACTATGTTGAGTGGTTCTGTCGCTGGTGCATCCCTCGTCCAGGTACCGTTGATGAAACCTACGGCTATGCCCACAAAGAGCCACCACAGACGCTGCCTCTCGGTGCTACTTCGGATACCTTTCCACCAAGCCGCCACGCCTTTAAGCAGCACCGATCGCCCTCGTCACGTCGACGTTCGCCTTCACCGATGCTTCAGCGTGCACCACCTGCCCAAACGGAAAACTGACCATCGCAGTTCCGGAGGCCAGAACTGCGCCACCATCGAACTCTGTGAGGCCTCGTCCTCTACCCACAAACGAAATAACTACTTTTATTCAAGGTGTTGCCGTTCAAGCATTAATCGATACTGGAGCTACCGTGTCTGTATTGAGTGAAGCAATGTGTCGCAAGTTAAAGAAAGTTACGATTCCGCTTTCTGGCTTCTCCCTGCGTACGGCAACCACACATCAAGTACTTCTATGACATGCACGGCTCGGCTACTCCTCCAAGACGTTTAGTACATGGTCGAATTCATCGTTTTTCCATAATGCTCGCACGATGTGATATTAGGCTCGGACTTCCTTTCCGCACATCATGCCGTTGTTGATTGTGCCCGGGCCGAACAATAACTATCATCACTCGCCGATGACGATTCTAACAACCCTTCCATTTCTCGTGTTGTCGTCGCCGCTAACACGGATATCCCACCTATGTCTTCGGTTATTGTGCTGATCTCCTGCGACCATGCTGCTTTTTCGAACGTCATGTTCGCGCCGTCTGAAGACTTCACTTCTCGAAAGAACGTTCTGCTACCTTTGCTCTTCTGATGGTCGAAAACACTTCCGCAACAATTTACGCCACGAACCTCCTTTCAGTGCCAGACAGGTTATTTGGTGGCGAATACATCGGCCGTTTTAGGGACATTGATTGTGTTTGCGCTAGTCAACTGCTCGATCGCGCAACAAGCCTTCAGATCGCTATGTGTTACTCCCGCTCCAACGTCTACCACATCTTCCCTAGACGCCTTCCTTCCATCGATTAATTCGGACCTTCCTGTTGTCCAACGGATCTAACTCTTGACACTTCTAGACCGCTTCCGGACGTCTTTCAACTTCAAGCAAACCGATTTGAGCCGAACATCTGCAATTGTTCATTGTATAGACACCGGCACCCACGCACCTTTGCATCAGCGTCCATACCGGGTCTCTCACGCCACACGCAAGGTTATTAACGATCAAGAGTCTGATATGCTCAATCGTGGCATCATACAGCCATCCTACAGTCCGTGGGCCTCCCTAGTGGTACTGGTCAAAAAGAAGGACGGGAGCATGCGATTCTCTGTTGATTACAGGCGCATTAACAAGATCACGCGCAAAGGTGTTTATGCGCTCCCCAGAATTGACAACGCTCTGAACTGTTTGCAAGGAGCAGAGTTATTTTCCTCACTGGATCTTTGATCAGGATACTGGCAAGCACCCATAGATGAATCTGACCACGCCAAGACTGCGTTTGTAACTCCGGGCGGCTTGAGCGAGTTTAACGTAATGCCGTTCGGTCTTTGTAACGCCCCTACCACCTTCGAGCGTCTGATGGACAACATACTTCGAGGCCTCAAATAGCAGACGTGTCTTTGCTATCTGGACGATGTCGTCGTTTTTTCAAAAGACTTTGATACCTATCTTCTGTGCCTTGCAAGTGTCCTGGATTGCCTCACACATGCTGGGTTCCAACTAAATTTGAAAAAGTGCCATTTTGCCGCCCGGAAGCTCACCATCTTGGGGCATGTTGTCAGCAAGGATGGTGTTCTACCTGACACTGCGAAAATCCGTGCCGTCGCCCAGTTTTCTAAGCCATCAACACTAAAGGAACTCCAGAGCTTTATCGGCCTATGTTCATACTTTCATCAATTCGTCCGTAATTTTGCATCCGTAATGGTTCCTTTAACACGGCTATTTTCTGACAGTGAAAGAATTTCGGCGTAGTGTTCCGCTTGTGATGACACATTTGTGAAACTATGTCATCTGCTGACATCTTCACTGATTCTCCATCACCTTGACTCAGATGCCCCTACCGAAATCCACACCAACACTAGTGGAGTCGGCCTTGGCGTTATTCTTGCTCAACGCAAGTCTGCCTTCGACGAGTACGTGGTTTCTTATGCCAGTCACACTCTTACTAGGGCTGAAGAAAAATATTCGGTCATAGAAAAGGAATGTCTGGCCATCGTTTGGTCAATCACAAAATTTCGACCCTACGTCTATGGCCGTCCATTTGACGTCGTGACTGATCACCACGCCCTCTGCTGGTTATCGTCACTAAAAGACCCGTCTGACCGTCTGGCTCGTTGGGCATCGCGTCTCCAAGGCGATGATATTCATGTCGTCTACAGGTCGGGCAGCAGACATTCAGATGCCGACGCTCTTTCACGCTCTCCACTTCCCCATGAACATGGAAGTGCGTCTTTTTCCAGTCTCGATGGTGCGGCACCTTCGTTCACTGACGTGCCCTCCGAGCAGCACCAAGACGCTTGAATAGTTTCTATGATAGAGGTACTGTCTCAGCCAACCCAAGGTACCGCCAATCGCTCACTACGACGTACAGCTCGACATTTCGCCATCCGCGATGGACTCCTGTACCGTCGCAACTACCTTTCCGACGGCCGCAAGTGGTTGCTTGTGATTCATCGCCACCTACGTGCTGCTATTTGCGACTCTTTCACGCGTATCCTCAATGCGGCCACGCCGGTGTCATAAAAACGTATGCACGCCTTCGGCTGCGGTACTATTGGCGCGGAATGTACCGATTTGTCCGACAGTAAGTACGTTCGTGTTCCAAATGTCAACGCCGAAAAAGCCGACCAAACATAGCAAATAGACAACTGCAGCCGTTGCTTTGGCCCATCCCGACCTTTTGACTGCATCGGAATTGACATGTACGGTCGCCTTCCCTACACTCCTGACGGGAACCGCCGGGTGATTGTGGCTATCGATCACTGGACACGCTATGCTGAAACGGCTGCGCTGCCAGAGGCCAGATCACATGAAGTTGGCTTGTTTATCCTTCACAATCTTGTTCTTCGCCATGGCGCGCCTCTTGAGCTACTCAGCGACCACGGACGTACGTCTTTTGTTTCGAAGCCGCACAAGCTTTTCTTCGTGAACGCAACGTTGTGCATCGGACAAATAGCGTGTACCATCCGCTAACGAATGGAATGACCGAACAGTATAACCGCACACTGGGCGACATGCTGTCTATGTACGTGTCTGCTGACCACACCAAAAGGGACCACATACTCCCCTTTGTCACGCTTACAATAGCACCACTCAGTCTACGACAGGATTCCCTCCGTTCTTCCTTCTCTACGGGCGCGAACCTTCCTCATTCCTGGACACCATTCTCTTGTACCGTCCGGACGCTTCAGAATCCACAACTATATCCGAAGTCACCGCCTATGCGGAAGATTGCAGGCAACTTGCACGTTTCTTTACCACACAAGATCAAGCGTACCAGAAGGACCATCACGATGAAAATCTCCCTCTCCAGTCATATTCGCCTGGCACGTTCATACGGCTTCGCGTTCCCTCATATGCTCCTGGTCTTCTGGTCTTTCCACCAATCTACTGCCGAAGTACGAAGGCCCCTACCGAGTCCTACGTCAGTCCTAACAGGTTAACTATATTGTTGAGCCGGTTCAACCGTCGACAGACCGACGCCGTCGTGGTCGTGAGACTGTTCATGTCGATCGATTGAAACCTCACTACGACCCACCCATCCTAACCGGTCCATAGGTCGCCAGGATGGCTCCTTTTGGGGGGGGGGGGAGTGATTTGTAGCGTAGAAATATGGCACAGGCAGGAGCGCCAGTAAAAGAAGAGAAGGAAGAGTGTTTTTGCTGCTCGCGCTCGCTCCGCTTGACAGCTGGTCGGCTTTACCTCTGCGTTCCCCCCAATAGAAGTGTCTCCGGCTCACTGCTAAAGGCGCACTAAACCTGATTTATTCCCTTATTTAAATCATATTCACATATCTACTTCTATACTGAAAAAGCAGAAACAACATGCTCTGTGGCTCAAGCTGCATTCTCTTCCAGTCAAGCAGCTTTGCACAAAAAAAAAGTGCTTTCACGAGTCGTCAGTCTGGCCGTTCCTATTTTATTCTTGGTGGAAGAGGGGGCTGTGTAGAATGACAATGCCCTGCGTGACTTGGCTTCGTTGAACAGTGCATGCCACTTCAAAATGTATTACATCTAGCAGCTCAACCAGCTGTGTATGCAATGCTACTCACATGTATGTTGCAAATGAGCAACATTTGGCAACATACATTTCTGATACTTGTGTCCATGTGCTTCTAGTTGTCGATGAGCACACCCTCGCGCTGTCAACTGCTAACTTCCTGGTTAGCTCAATTGGCAGTGCTGCTGCCCCAGATAGGTGTTGGTCCTGGTTCTAACCACGTACCAGGACGAAGTTTTCGGCAAATAAGAGGCTTTCTTTCTGAGAAATCCGTATGAATTCCTTTGTGGCTTCGTGCTACAAACGTTTGGTGGTTGTCTTCTTTCGCATGTATGTTCAGAACAAGAGTTCGCAGTGTTGTTCACCGTTTATAACATTATCCGGTTCACACGAAGAAATTTACTGCACTGACTTGCATACATACAAATACCTGGTTCACTCAACCTCTAACGCAATTAGAGGTTAAGATCTCAAGTGCCTAGATACCACTAAATTATCGGCCTCACAAGGCTTGATTTAAGGGCCCTAAAGATGCGATGTGACGAAGCTGCAAAGTGAGAACATTACGCTCAAGTTGCTCTAAATGTTCAACTTTCTTCAAATAAACAAGTCATGAAGCTAATATTATATAAATAACAGGTAAGTTCATGCAACGGCGTAACTCGCCATAGAGGTGAAACACGTGGTGCCCATTTCCAGTTTTGATGCCGGTGGCAGTTTCGTTACTTTTTCCCAAATACTTTAGAATATAGTGAACATGAATTGTGTCCGTCATGCAGCTTGTTTTTTTAAGCAACAATGAGCACACTAGTTGCCGAAAAGCGTTCTTTTGGCATAATGAATGAGCTCCTCAAAACACGAAGTAAGAACGAAACCAAACGCGTGTCGCCGCTACAATGCTCTTTAGATTTAAAGTATTTCCAATTAGCGTCACTTTGGACGTTCTAACGGTGTATATTTTAAGTTACCAGGATGAAATCAAGTTAACTATCGATCCTCTCAAACAAGAAAAGGGAAGAAGTATTTCAGGCACCCTTGCCCTGACAGATACATTGTGCGACTCTTCTTTTTCTCGCCTCATCAGTCCTCACAATGCATAAAGTTTCTTAAATATACATACTTTCTGAGGAACTCTGAGACCGTGTCTGCATGTCGCCGCGACAAATATAACAATGAAACATGCCAAGGAACATGCTTTTACTCCATTGCAACCATAGCCGTATCTTCTCAAAGAATAGATTCATCTGAAGGACCTTCGCTTCATGAGATCTTAAGTCGCATTTATTCTCTCATCTAAATTAATTGAACAAGTGTTCAGTTTCCCCTTGAAACAGAAGCTCATTGTCGCTTTTGGATGTTCTCGCAACCTGAAAATAAAACTGCAAACACACTACCCTAACTGATATCCTCAGTTCACTTCCGACCACCCGAAATTCCGCGATACATCAGTAGATTGCGAACAGCCGCAATCCAGTGCAGCACAAAACTAAAAGAAGCACGACATATTTAGCAATCTCGCCATAAACGGTTACCCAAGATTGTTTATTCAAACCAAAAACACAACGATGCAATCTTAAAAATGCAGCCCTTATCAACACCATGACAGAAACCTATCCCTCTCCGTCGTCCGAGGCGCCAGTGAAACCCTCCCCCGTTTGAAGTGAACTCGGGTGACGTGCCATTTGTGGAAGGCTGAGTCGGGCGATAGTAAGAGCGAGTGGCCCGTCCACTTTCGCTGCGGCCACACACACTCGCACTCCGAAAAAAGGAGGGATGAAGGCCGAGCAAGTTCTAAACCGGAAACGACGCTGCACAGGCGTCTTCAAAGTGAAACCACATGTACGAAGAACTGCTTACGTACTGAGCTACTGAAAAAAAATGGCCCCGTATCTGCATTTAATCTGCAAATGTCGTCGAGAGACGATATTCTTGCGTGTGTATAGAGTGAACAAGACATTTATTTGATGTTATGCGCAAGAAAATCGGTGAATGGTATTCCGGCGGCGCTACGTTAGAGTGCCTCGAGCGTGCAGCGAAGGCGAACATACGCATCAAGTCATGTCACACGTGAGACATAGACGCTATCTGGCAATTTGTTTTTAGAAAACAAAGCGTGTGGCTCTGAGACAAATGTGCTCGCCCATCTCAGAGGTGAAAAGGTGTTGAACGCAAGGCGACGGGTAGGTGCCAGACCTCGTTTTAACAAAGCGTTGGAAACAATCGCTTTTCCGTTCATGCGTTGCATGGTCAGCGCAGTGTGGTAAGAGCTAGGGTCCTTAAAATTACTTATGTATGTCTTTTCTAGTGAAAGATGCACATGAAGAATATATGTGTTGTTATGATGCCCCAAACATGCGCAATAATTGCTTTTTAACTTACAATTGCACAAGCATGAACGCTAAATCTTGAGCAACATAGGTGGGCACTGCGGTTGGGGTTTCAAGTACCTGATGTTTCAAGTACCTGATGCCGTTAATAGTGGACAAACAGACAAATGTACAGGCAGACAGACAGACAGACAGACAGACAGACAGACAGACAGACAGACAGACAGACAGACAGACAGACAGACAGACAGACAGACAGACAGACAGACAGACAGACAGACAGACAGACAGACGGACGGACGGACGGACGGACGGACGGACGGACGGATGGATGGACAGACAGACAGACAGACCAAAATTTTTGTGTCGAACGTCCCCAAGAAAGCTAATCGTCTCTAAATAAAAGCAAAGAAGTCTCGCTGACTTCTCACACTTCGAATGCGTTGCCCGCAGCCGAGAATGGGGACAGGTGGTTCATGCCTACCCTCTTCAAACTCTAAAGAGGGACCGCATGCATTCCGAAACACCGGGACAATCCCCACTTAAAGTTCTAAAGATCAGAAGGCGCTTCGAAACAAGTGTTTTCTGTTTTCTTCGGAGCTTGCGCAGGCAAATGGTGTTTCCAGAAGGGTGGTCGTGCATTTTCTCCTAGACAGAAGACGTACAAAGAGCACTGGAGTGGCTCATTGTACGTTATAGTAATAATAATAAAAATTATTATTATTATTATTATTATTATTATTATTATTATTATTATTATTATTATTATTATTATTATTATTATTATTATTATTATTATTATTATTATTATTAGGCGTTATATTTCGCAAAAAAATTGTGTGTTGCCTATAGGGCGCTTCAAACTTTACGCACCCATGGGAAACTGTGGCATGCCAAATAACTTATATATTACTGGCTTGAATATTGACTACGAAGGAACTTTTTAAATTAATTTCAAGGCGCTACTCTTTCGTGGCTATGAAAATTCATTATTTGTGTTTTAATTTTCTTTTTTTTAACTTTGGCGCAATATTGCAATATGCTGCACGTTCAGCAATTTTTTATAAAAAGCACAAAATTGTTAGCCAATAGTATATCTACAATTTCTGATCTACAACCAGCTATATTAAATGATTAAAATAATTCAGAAGCAGGTGAAGCAAAAATATCACCAAAATATTGTGGTAAAGTTGGGAACAACAGCATTTCGACTCGTATTGCGGCTTGACTTTCGCAATGTAGCGGTCAAATTAAAATATAATATTGCATAGTATGCTTTGTCAGTAAGGTAAGCAAAAAGTTTCGAAAGAAGAGAGGAAAAAATTCAAATGAACAGCCACAAGGTAGTACGAAGCCTGCCTTCGCTTCACCCCTTCACTGCATAGCACGTCCGCCCGAGGTTCCAGTGGGGGCTTTTCTGCTTGTCACTTTTGTACGAGTCATGCGCAGCCAGGCTCACGCAACGCGGTACAAACGCAGAGAAGCTGCAGTATAAAGCCTTCTTATTGTAACGGCTTGTTATATTCAAAGCTACTTGTTAAGCTCGATAGATATGTGGGGTTTAACGTCCCAAAACCACCATATGATTATGAGAGACACCGTAGTGGAGGGCTCCAGAAATTTAAGACCAACTGGGGTTCTTTAGCGTGCATTCAAAGCTAAGCACACGGGACTACGAAATTTCCGCCTCCATCGGAAATGCAGCCACCGCAGCCGGGATTCGATCCCGCGACCTGCGGGTCAGCAGCAGAGTACCTTAGCCACTAGACCACCATAACGGGGTAACTTGTAAAGCTCAGAATAAACTTGGGTAAACATAGCTACAGTAACTCCTGCGAAAACAGAAAACGAACAGCATACACAAGTCGCTAGAAGGGCTATCGGCATCATTATCAATCTTCAAGGTTGCTGGACAAAAATGCGCGTCGGTGTTCGGAGCTTTTCAAATAAAAAAATACTTCTTATAAAATAACTACGAGCTTTTGGGAGTAACTACTGCAGCTGCGAGCAATGCAAAGGGTTAGCTTTCAGTCGCGCCGAAAAAAACTGGGTCGAAAAAAAAATTGGCTGTTGGTCCCTTTAAAACAATCTCTACTCTTTTGAAACTTTCTGCTTATCTTGCGGACAAAGTATCTATGCAACAATATACAAAACATATTTTTAATGTGAGCGCTACATTGCGGAAGTTAAGCCACAATATGAGTCCAAACGCTGTTTTCCCCAACTTTGCCACAATATTTTGGTGATATTTTTTTGCTTCATTTGCTCGCGAAGTATTTTTATCATTTAATATAGGCACATGTGAAGCAGAAATCGGAAAACTATTACTGGCGAAAAAATTAGCGGTTTTTATTTTTAAGAAACACAGCATTTCCACGGAGTGAATGATGATGAGCGAGGCGAAGCGTCCATCAGCCCGTCCGTGGTTCCGTCCGTCCGCACGACCATCCATGCGTCCATCCATGCGTCCGTCTTTCTGTCCATCCATCTGTCCGTCCGTTCGTGCGCCCATTCGTCCATTTGTGGGTCCATCCGTCCGTCCGTCTGCTAGACTGTCCGTTCGTCCATGCGTCCATCTAGTGAACAGTCCAAGTACCGCCATCTCCCATCTCGCATACCCTGTGGCACATACCCGCTCTAGAGCGGGTATGTGCCACTGGTGACTTACTACTACTATTACTACATACATCGAACGATGTACAGACCCACGCCTTGAGGAGCTTCGCCCCTAAAACGGCAAACTTGCAGCACATTGCAATTTTCCGCCAAAGTAAAAAGGAATGAAAATTAAAACAGAAATGAATAAACTATAATATTCTTCAAAGACTAGCACCTCGAACCTGCTTCTTTATAATTACTCAAATCAGTAATACTATATAAACTATTTGGCGTGACACAGTTTCCCTTGGATGCCCAAAGTTTCAAGCGTCCTCTAGGCAACACATAATATTTTCGCGAAATATAACGTCCTAATAACTAGTTCTCAAATTCACATATACCTGCACAATTGTTTTCAGCTTAATCAATGATGATCGAAAATTGATTAGGTACACTTGATATGGAATGACTCATATGTATGAAGAACGGGAGGGGGGAGACAGTTTCTTTTCAAAGTGAAAAGTAATAAAATAAAGCAATATCCTCATTTTTTCTACGCATGTAATGACATAATGGCATAAAAACATGAGGATAATAATAGTGACTACTTAGTCAAGAGATTGGTTTCATTATTGTATTCCCGGGCAGCCACGCAAACCTTCGCTCTGGATAACCCAGAAATAGAACCTAGAGCAAGAAAGCCTTATTACCTGCTCTGTCAGCTCACTCTACGCTTGTGAAGCGTAGTATTGTTAAGTACTGTTTGCCAAATGCTCTGTCAAAGTTTTGCTAGCACTTGCTTCAGGAAAGCCTACCGCTTCAAAATAGACTGGTATCTGAGGCGGCGTACCCAGAAACCCCCGTGGTCTCTGTGGCTGAAGTCTCAGTGAAAAAAATCAAACAGTGCAGCAAGGTGACAAGAATGGTGTTATAGATTTCTACACCCGCTGGAAAACTGCTGTTATCCCGTATATTCACCAGACGTCCCATAACCTGAAAAAAAGAATATGTGCGCACATGTGTCGATTTCGTTCTTTTGGCTCCTAAGTTCTTTGAGAGAAAACTAAACCATGCTGTAGCAAAGAAGAAGAACAAGAGAGAGAGAAAAGGAAAGGCCGGGAGGTTAACCAGATATTGGTATCTGGTTTGCTACCCAGTGCTGGGGGCGGCAAAATAGGGTCAAGAAAGAAGGGGTAGATAGAAAAAAAAACGTACGGGCCCTCATGTGAAAACGAAAACACACACAGGAAGGGCATCCTGGCTACAACCGTTCAGTAAGGCCAGTCGATCGCAAATAGTGTAGTAGCGCTTTCAGGGCCTTCTTCTGTGAACTTGCATCTTGTAGACATTGTAGAATTTCTTGTTCCGGCAGAGGTTGATTATCTAATTTGCTGAGTTCCTTGCTAAGGCATAGTCGTTGTGTACTATACTGTAGGCAGTCACAAAGAATATGTTGGATCGTTTCTTCTTTGCCACAGCGCCACAGCCTGCGGTGTCGGCCATCCCAATGCGGAAAGCGTAGGCGTTGGTAAACGCAACGCCCAACCACAGCCTACATAACAGGGTCTGGTATGCTCGGCAAAGCCTCGACGGGACTTGAAGACTTAGCGTAGGGTCAAACGAGCACAGTCGGGCATGCTTGAAATGTGGCTGATTCCATTGTGATGTGGTTTGATGGCGAGCAAGCCTGCGGAGCTTTCGTGCAGCATCTGTCCTAAAAAGTGGTAGTCATAGTTTATGATCTTCTGTGTGGGCTGAGCGGGCAGCTTGATCGGCCCGTTCATTGCCGATGATTCCGGAGTGACTGGGTAACCACTGAAATGTAATTTAGTGCCCTTTCTCAGTCAGATGATGTATAACCTCTGCTATCTCTAGTACCAGCTGCTCGTCTAGTCCACGACGTAAGGCTGATAGTAGAGACTGCAGTGCCGCCTTCGAGTCGCAGAAAACAGTCCATTTGCGTGTAGGTTGATCAAGGACAAATTGCAACGCGGCACGAAGTGCTGCCGATTCTGCTGCCGTTGATGTTGTTGCGTGAGGTATCTTGAATTTAATTGTTGTGGCCAACCTTGGTATCACTACTGCTCCTGTAGAGCTGTCTGGCTGAACCGATCCGTCAGTGTATATATGTGTGGAGTCTTGGTATTTCTCATACAAGAGAAGTGGTGTGATCTGCTTAGGAGCCAGTGACGATAAATTGACTTTTTTCTGGACGCCAGGTATGTTAATAATAATCATTGGTTGAGCGAGGCTCCATGGTGGAGTCACAGGTCTAGCGGCAGAAGAGAACGAAGTTGGGATCGACTCGCCATGTGCGGTCACTGTTTTGCAGTAAGATGTGCATCCTCGGTCCACTGGTAGAGAGGCTAGGTGATGTCGAGGAGTTCGAGCAAGGTGTCGTATATGTGTCCTCAGCACTTCAACAATAATGTGGGTCTTGATGAGGTGGTCCCTTGTGATGGCGATAGTTGCCGCTGTTGATGCACTTTGGGGCAAGCCTAAACAAGTTCAAAGTGCTTGAGCCTGTACACTTTGAAACATTCGTATGCTTGTTTTACTTGCGTTGGTTAACGCAGATAGGCTGTACCGAAGGAAAACAAGGAAAAGAATCCTGTATAGTCACAACATATCAGCTGTGGACATTCCCCAGTTCTTTACAGTGAAGAACTTGAACAAATGACAGATGCCTGTCAATCGCCTTTTCATGTTTGATACATGTGGGCTCCATGAGAAGTCTCTGTTAATTATAACACCTAGGAACTTGTATGATCAGAGATGACGTATCCTTTCGCTGTTTATTAGAATGCTGTAGTTCTGCATTGGTTTGCGCGTAAATGACACAAAAGTGCACATTTCGCACATTTCTCTGAGGAAACTTCCAGACCTAGCTGACGGAGGTAAATAGCAACTTGAGTGGTAGCTCTCTGAATTCGCGCTCGACTCTGTAGACGAGTTACTGCAGACGTCCAAACGCAGATGTCGTCCTCGTACAATGACAATCTGACAGTACTTGGGAGATGCTCATTGAGAGCTATTAGCGTCAGGTTGAATTGTACAGGGCTAAGTATGCCACCCTGGGGAACACCATGGTGGCTGTAATGTAGCGAAGTGTAATCATCGGGTTCTCAGGAAAAAGGATCGCTCAGAGAGATAGCTGCGTAGCCACTGAAACATCCGACCGCCCACTCCTACCTCCTTGAGAACGGTGAGGACAGCTTCATGTGTGACGTTATCGTACGCCTCTTTAACATCAAGAAATAAAGAAGCGCAGAGACGCTTACGGCCTTTTTCGTGTTGCACGTAGCTGACCTGGTCTTTGACGCTATCAATTGATGACCAGCCACGGCGAAAACCCGCCATATCGTCCGGGTAGATTGATGCTCCAGGAACCATTCTAGCCGTCGTAGTACCATGCTCTCTATCACTTTGCCCAAGCAACTACCCAGTGCAATCGGGCGGTACGATGTGAGCACCAATGGTGACTTGCCAGGCTTCAGTAATGGAACCAAACGGCTGGTCTTCCAGTTAACTGGGAGGATGCCCTCTCACCACGAATCATTGTATATCTCGAGGAGGGCACTCCTCGCACACTCACCAAGGTGACACAGTGCTCTGTATGATATTCCATCAGGCCCGGGTGCTGATGACCATCTACACAAAGCCAGTGCTGCTTTAAGCTCATGGATAGAAAAAAATTGGTCCATGTGGTGATCCCGTGATGTCGTGCCACCTCGTGAGAGCGTGGAGATATTGGGATCTGCGAGTTGACCAGATAAGTTGGCACAGAACTCTTCTGCCACGTCGACCTCCGATCTCTGTTGAGAGAGGGCTAGAGCCTTGAATGGAGACCGCTGAATGGGAGCTGTCCGGAGCCCTCTTATTGTCCTCCACAAGTGTGATAAAGGCTTGCGGGGATCTAACGACGCGCAGAAGGCTGCCCAACGGTGTGACTCTAGTTTGTCTATGCGGCGTTGTATCTTCTTCTGAAAACTTCGAAGTATTGGCTGCGAAGTTAACAAACACTTCAGCTTGTGAAAAGCGGCATCACACTCAGAGGTCCACTGAAACGGGCTGTTCTTACGTAGAATGCTAGTCAGGCGTGAACGACATCCGCAAACTTGGGCACGAACCGGCCGAAATACGAGCAGTGCCCGATGAAGCTACGCAGTTGTTTCACAGATTCAGGACGCTTGAATGATTCAACGACCGCTGTGGGTCAGGTCTAATGCCATCTTTGTCGACAAGATGTCCTAACACCAATGTCTGTCGCTCGCCAAAGTGGCACTTTTTTGAATTCAACACAAGATCAGCTTTTTTAATGCAACTGAGCACGAGGTCTAGGCGAGTGTTGTGTTCCTCAAACGTACGTCTAAAAACTACGACATCATCAAGGTAAAACATGCATATATGCCAATTTAAACCACGCAATATAGAGTCCATAAATCTTTCGAATGTCGCAGGAGCATTACATAATCCGAAGGGCATAACGTTGAACTCGTAAAGTCCGTCGGTCGTAACGAATGCCGTCTTTTCTTTGTCAGCTGCGTGCATCGGAATTTGCCAGTAACCTGATCTCAGGTCGACAGATGAAAAGTAGGACGCGGAATGCAGGCAGTCTAGAGCGTCATCGATGCGCGGTAGTGGATAGACGTCTTTTCTGGTAACAGAATTCAGTCGGCGGTAGTCAACACAAAATCTCCACGTACCATCCTTCTTCCTCACTAGAATGACGGGAGCAGCCCACGAACTTGCTGATTCCTGTATTAAACCCTTTTCCAGCATTTCTTGGACTTGCTCGTTGATGATCTTGCGCTCCGATGGTGCCACTCGGTAAGGTTTCTGCCTAATGGGATTCGCCGATTCGGTGTGGATCTGATGACGTATCCAGGACGCTGGGATTAAGGGCCTTTGGCTGTTCGAACAAACGAAAATCGAACACTTTCGAATGCTTAGATAAAACGTCGAGCAGTGTATGACGTTCGCTTTGGTCAAGTGACTTGCTGACCGTAGCAATTGGGCATCTTCTGAACCATTTAAGCCTAGATGTTCATTTTGGCTTGTAGCATCAACAAGCGCAACCAGCGTCGTACATGATTCGGGTCTAAATACTACAAGTTTCATGACGCCTGGCAGAATTGCAGGCTCCGTGGAACTGTTCATTTTCCACACACCTGCCCGTCCATCAATGACTGAAACTATACAATGGGGAATTAGAATGTTTTTTTTTTCAGGCATGCCAAGAAAATAGGTTCGAGCGTGGCATCAAACGTGCTACAGTTGTCGCTGGAACATGTCACGGGAACACACACAGCAGAAAATGCAGGAATGACTGTGTCCACGGAGACGAAAAAAGATACATTTCTCCAGACAGCAATTTTCCAAAAGCGCCGTTGGGAAAGTACCGTGTATAGAAAGATGCCCACTTCTGCAGTCTACAGTTGCCCCACAAACACACAAGACGTCAATACCCAAGATAGCGTCATGTGTAGACCGCGGAATAACCACAAACTCTATGCAAAACACCTTGTCACACAGCGAGATATCCACAGTACAATATCCCAGCGGACACAACACGTCACCACTTACACCACGAAATGTCACCCCACGGATAAGGCAAAACATCACTTTTGGTCCTAGCAGGCTCTTAAAATTTACAGTCATTGCCGAGACAGTCAAGCCTGTATCCACAAGTACCATAGTATAGCCACTCCATCGACAACTACATGAACTTTGTTCTTCAACATAAACGCTGACGGGGGTATATCTGTAGATAGCACCTGTGATCTCGCGGCCTCACCCCCACTGGCCGCACGGACTAGTTTTCCGGCGGCGGTGTACGTGCGCGTCGCCGTGGCGACGGCGATTGTGGAGCACGGGGAGCTGGTGGTGGCGTCAAACTTTGATCAGACGCCGGTGAGGGGTAGCGTGACCCGGTAGGTGCGCGTGGTTTCCGTGACGTGAAGAGCGGATGGTCGAAAGGTTGGTGAGACATGTTCAAAGTCTGTCGCTGATATGGGCGGTGGTCACAAAAACGTGCGACGTGACCCGGGACGCCACCGTTGTAGCATACCGGAATTGGTCGAGGGGCACGTGGCTTCTCAGAGAAACGACTCCTCTCGGAAGGCATGGAATAGTGGTGCCGCCCTTTAGGGGCACTGTAGGCAGGCGATGTTGGGTAAACAGGTGGGCGAAAACTTCTTTCGTAGTTGGGAGGTGGTTGACGGGGGAATCCAGCCTACCGTGTGCCTTGATATTCATAAGCGTCTGCTGCGTTGATCGATGGTTGCCATGGTGGAAGAGAACCAGGAGTCCGCACATGTTCTAGTTTGCTTACGTACACATCCTGAAAATCACTGGGGGATGCTAGGTCTGCTGACATCGAAGCAGCTCTTCTCTGATGATCGGCCGTATGGTCAAAGCAAGGTCATTAGGAAGCACTGATTCAACAGTAGGCACAGTGGGTACGTTGGACAGGCGGCCGAATTTCGGAGAAATTCGTCGCATCTTGAGGAATTCAAAGGTACGACAGTGCTTCATCACGTCGGACACGGAGTTCAAGCAGTCTTTCCCAATTAAGAAATTGTACACGTCTTCGGCTATACCCTTGAGAACGTGTCCAACCTTGTCTTCTTCAGACATCCTCCCATTCACGATCTTGCACAGCTTCAATATTTCTACAATGTGTGTCGTGCATGTTTCTCCAGGAAGCTGTGCCCTCTGAGACAATGTCTGCTCCGCGCGTTTCTTCTTTGCGTCCGAATCACCGAAGCACTTCTGCACTTCAAGAAAACGTTCCCAAGTCGTGAACATGTCGTCGTGGTTCTCGTACCACATGAGGGCGGTGTCAGTTAACGAGAATACAACATGATTAAGCTGTTCGTTCGAGCCCCAGCCATTGATTCTGCTCACCCGCGTGTAGTTCTCGACGTCTTCTCCTGAGGTCCTGCCGAAGTTTGGTGGCACTCTGTAGTACGGCACGGAACCCATCGCAGTTGGCCTCAAAGCGTTGGATGGCTGCTCTTAGGCCATTACGATTGGCGAAGGTGGAAGTCCGGCAAGGCGGTGGCTGCGATGAAGTCCTGGTAGTGAAGCTCCCGTCTTTGGGTTCTCCGACCCCGCACCTCCACCAAATTTTTACACGAGCTAAAGTAACCTTATAGGGATTTTTAATGGGCCCTGAGTCCGCGATCACAGTCTAATGATGATGATCTCCACCGCCATGGCTCGTACCCACCCAGGGGGATCACAGGGGAGGCAACGTCGTCTTCCTTCTCTACCCGCACTTCCCTTGTTTTTCCTGGTAATGATACTTCGTATCGATATATATATATATATATATATATATATATATATATATATATATATATATATATATATATATATATATATATATATATATATATATATATATTGTGAAGAAGAAGATGTGCCTGCAGCGAGCAGCATCGCCAACGCCCGGCTCTCTCGGCTCGTGCTTCGGTTCGTTGCTGTGCTGATCGCTGGACGGTTCTTCACGCTGTCTCGTCGCTGTCTTTAACGGCTAATAAACCTCCTCACATTTGGTGGAGGTGCTGTTAATCCCCGTTGCTACACCCTGGAGCTGCGAAGCCGCACGCTACTACCTGTCATGACTGCCAACGCCACTACATCGACGCCTTCGCTCCAGTTCAACTGCCCTGGCGATCCTAGGCTACGGGAGCCGAAGGTCTTCAGCGGTGTGGATGGGACCGACTTCGAAGGCTGGCTTGAGCACTACGAACTGGTGAGCGCCAACAATAAGTGGGATGAAGCCGACAAGCTGGGCCACGTGATATTTTATCTCACTGGCGTCGCCGAATTGTGGTTTAATAACCACAAACACAACATCCCCACATGGAGCGTCTTCAAGACGTCATGTGCTGAAGTGTTCGGTCGGCCGGCTGTCCGCAAGCAGAGGGCAGAACAGCGCTTGCGCGTCCGCTCTCAACAGACTGGCGAGACCTTTACCAGCTATATTGAAGACGTCGTCGACCTTTGTCGACGTGTGAATGACACCATGCCAGAATATGACAAGGTCAAAAACATCCTGAAGGGCATCGACGACGGCGCCTTTCAAATACTCTTGGCAAGGAATCCAACCACAGTTTCTGAAGTCGTCAGCTTGTGTCAGAGCTACGACGAGCTGAAGAAGCAACGCATTCTGACTAGGCAGCCTCAGCCTGGTGATGAGTCGCTCTCCAGTTTCGACTCCATGCCCGACAATTCACCATTGCTTCAGCAAGTCCGAGCCTTCGTCCGTGAGGAAGTCGCCCGCCAACTTTCCCTAGTGCCCTTTACTCACGAGACCACCACCCGTCTACCTGCCCCGCTTCGCACTGCTATATCGGAAGAGGTTGCGCAAGCTGTTCCTCTTGCGCACTACGAGCCACCTCTATCTAGCCGTGGTCACTGCCCGGGTGTCGCACAGCCGGTAGGCACTCCTGTCGCCTATCCGCCAGCCATTCGGCCTGTGGCCGCGCCCCTCACCTATGCAACGCAGCCTGCGGCTCCTCCTGTCGCCTTTTCGCAAAATATGCAGCCCGTAGCCGCGCCGCTCACATATGCAGACGCTGTACGTAGGCTCCCGCAACCACCCTACACCACGCGCTCACAGCCCGCACACCCGGCTGCTTATACTGCACCTTGGGCGGCAGCACCAGTCGGCAATCCCTGGAGGACGCCCGATAACCGACCGATTTGCTACGCTTGCTTCACTCCCGGACACGTTGCTCGCTACTGGCGCCGTCGACCTCAGACGTTCGGCAACTATGCCCGGTCGTCGCATCCCGGCAGCCAACCCTTCGTCGAATACGGGCCGGTCTCACCACCTCGCTATGCGCCTACTGACCACCTTGACTTCCAGCCGCAACGCGCACCCTCTCCTCGTCGGTGATCGCCCTCCCCCATGCGTCGCCGGCCCAGACCTTCTGACCAGGAAAACTGAGCAACGCAGTTCAAGAGGCAAGAACTGCGCCGTTTTCGAACTGTCTAAGCCCTCGCTCCTCTCCCGCTAACGTGGTCGCAGTAACTGTTGAAGGTTATTGTACTTTCGCCCTTGTCGACACTGGCGCCGCTGTTTCTGTTATTGCCGCTAATCTCTGCCGTTTATTACGCAAAGTAACGACGCCGCTTTCGGGACTGTCGCTTCACACCGCAAGCGCACAGCAAGTAACGCCTCTCGCAGCCTGCACTGCAAGAGTATCCATCGAAGGCATTCTTTACATCGTGGAGTTTATTGTTCTTCCTGTCTGTTCGCATGACGTCATCCTCGGGTGGGACTTCCTATCCCGCCATAATGCCGTCATAGACTGCGCACGCGCCTAAGTAGACTTTTCACCCTTGTGTGATGTCCCATTACTGGACGCTCCTCATCAGCTGCCGAAGTTGCTCGTTCATGAAGATACCGATATTCCGCCTGGAAATTTCGCCCTTGTTCTCGTTTCATGCAACGCCTACACTGACGCTAGTTTTTTTAGATGCGGAAGCATCTTATACTCGCGCCTTGTAGTGCGCCGTCCGCGCCGTCCGCACCGCTTCTCGAACAATCGACAGCTGACGCGCGCGCATGCGCCGTCGCGCCGTCGCCCACCATCTGTGCCGCGCGCGCTTCTCCTTCGAGAACATTCGACAGCTGACAGCGCATGCGCCGTCGCGCCGTCGCCATCTGTGCCGCGCGCGTGCTTCTCCTTCGAGAACATTCAACAGCTGACAGTGCATGCGCCGTCGCGCTGTATATATACTCAAGGTCGGCGCTCGCTCGCTCAGTTGCCGCTCGTCGGTTGGTTTGTACGGCGCGTCGACGTCCAAGGTCGTGGTGAAATGAATTCCAACAAATCCACAAACACAATGATCGACGTCCCTTCGACCAGCGCCGTCCTTTCGCATACGTGTGTACGTGTTCACTCATTTAACACCCCCTCCTACAACCACGTTAACCAATTTAGCCATCAACCCAAGTAAGTCGCAATTTAACACCCCATTTCACAACCACGTTAACCAATTTAGCCATCGACCCAAGTAGGTCGCACTTTAACACCCCGTTAACCAATTATATGCTCCGCATCCTCCTCAGTGTTCCCCCGAGGGAAGCTGCGGGCAATTTTTTTTTATTCCTTGCGATATCTTCAAATGTCGTCAAGCTTTGCCGCTGCCTTTTGCAACAATTGACCTTGCCGCCGGAAGAAGCAACATGTTCGTAAGCAATCCGCTTTCCACACCTGTCACATTGCTTTCGGGGGAATGTCTCGGCCGCGTGCAGGATCTCGACCCTTCGTTTTTGTTTGATGTCCCGGACGACTACTGCGACCACCCCAAAGCACTGTCGGCACTCGGGGAGTCATCCGATGATACGTTTTCCAGCGCCATCGCCGACACTCTCACTCCCACCGAACATGCCGACCTGCTGGATCTTCTGCATGAGATCAGGAGTTCGTTCGATGTGTCGCAACCTCAACTGGGCCGCACATCACAAGTCAAACATCATGTTGACACCGGCCTACACCAGCCACTGCGTCAAAGACCATACCGTGTCTCCGCTGAAGAGCGCCACGTCATCAACGATCAAGTCAAAGATATGCTTCGTAGAGACGTCATTCGACCATCTCACAGTCCCTGAGCGTCTCCCGTCGTCCTGGTGCGTAAGAAAGACGGATCTATCTGATTTTGCGTGGACTATCGTCGTTTGAATAAGATAACCCGCAAGGACGTCTATCCTTTGCCGCGCATTGATGACGCCATTGACACCCTTCACGGAGCGGAATTTTTCTCGTCGCTAGATTTGCGGTCTGGCTACTGGCAGGTCCCAATGGCAGAAGCTGATCGTCAAAAAACGGCATTTATTACACCAGACGGACCATATGAATTTAACGTCATGCCCTTTGGGCTTTGTAACGCGCCTGCCACGTTTGAACGTCTTATGGATAATACGCTACGTAGCCTCAAATGAAATATGTGCCTCTGTTACCTCGACGATGTCGTGGTTTTCTCCCACGACTTTCCTACGCACCTCCTTCGCCTCAGGCACGTTTTGAGTTGTCTGACCAACGCTGGTCTGCAGCTTAACCTGAAAAAATGCCGCTTCGCTGCACGCGAGCTCGTCATCCTAGGCCACATCGTGTCCAAGCACGGCGTATTACCAGACCCAGCAAAACTTCGAGCAGTCGCAGAATTTCCCAAGCCGACGACCATGAAAGAACTTCGCAGTTTTGTAGGCCTATGCTCCTATTTCCGGCGCTTTGTTCGAAATTTTGCATCTATCATGTCACCGTTAACCCAGCTTCTTCGCGGTGACGTGAACCTCACCTCCTGGTCCCCTGCATGTGACGTTGCCTTCACTACTCTTCGCCGTCTGCTCACTTCCCCACCTATTCTTCGCCACTTCGACCCGACGGCTCCTACCGAAGTGCACACCGACGCCAGCGGCGTCGGGCTAGGCGCTGTCCTCGCTCAACGAAAGCCCGGCTATTCAGAATACGTTGTAGCCTACGCTAGCCGCACTCTGACGAAAGCCGAAACTAATTACAGCGTGACAGAAAAAGAGTGTTTGGCTCTGGTGTGGGCGCTTGGAAAGTTCCGGTCGTACTTATACGGCCGCCCGTTCGATCTATAACTGATCACCACGCGCTTTGCTGGCTCTCCACGTTGAAAGACCCTTCTGGCCGCCTTGCGCGATGGGCACTCCGCATCCAGGAGTACGACATTCGCGTCGTATACCGCTGCGGACGCAAACACTCTGACGCTGATGCCCTGTCCCGCTCACCTCTACCACCAGATCAGACGTGCGGAAACACTTGCCTCCAGACCTTGTCATCACTAAATCTCGACTCGATTGCCACCGAACAACGTCGTGACCCGTGGATCGCCTCCCTTATCGAATATTTATCTGGCACGCCCAACCTTCCAGTATCTCGATCCCTCCGACGTCAAGCTTTCCATTTCGCCATCCGCGATCAACTTCTTCATCGACGCAACTACGCTGCCGATGGCCGCCGGTGGTTGCTGGTCATTCCACGCACTTTAAGATCGCAAGTATGCGCCTCCCTTCACGACGATCCGCAATGTGGCCACGCCGGAGTGTTCAAAACATATGAACGCCTTCGCCATCGCTATTACTGGCGCGGCATGTACAATTTTGTACGTAAATCCGAGCAGTGCTGTCCTGACTGCCAGCGACGTAAATCAACACTGCCACGTGCAACTGGCGCATTGCAGCCACTTCCATGCCCTGCCAGGCCATTTGATCGCGTCGGCGTTGACCTCTACGGTCCCCTTCCATTGACACCAGATGGTAATCGGTGGATTATAGTGGCGGTTGACCACCTTACACGCTACGCCGAAACAGCCGCTTTGCCGAGCGCTACAGCTCAGGATGTCGCCTCTTTCATTTTGCAACGCTTTATCCTTCGACATGGTGCACCTCGAGAGCTCCTTAGTGACAGAGGCCGCGCTTTCCTTTCCGAGGTCGTCGAAACTCTGCTTTTGGAATGCCACGTTATTCATCGGAAAACGACAGCATACCACCGGCAGACTAACGGACTAACGGAACGGTTCAACCGCACGCTAGGTGATATGCTCTCAATGTACGTGGCATCTGATCACAGCAACTGGGACCGTGTTCTCCCATACGTCACGTTCGCATATAACACCGCAATACAAACCACCACGGGATTCTCACCTTTCTTTCTTCTTTACGGACGTGAGCCTTCCCATACAATTGGTACCCTACTTCCTTACCGTCCTGATGCTTCCGAGTGTCCACCTATCTCTGATGCTGCTAGACAAGTCGAAGAGTGCCGCCAGCTCGCCCGTGCGTTCACCTCGGAAGAGCAACAACGCCAGAAAGAAACCCGTAGCACCTCTCTTCTGGATCCCAGCTATGCCCCAGGGTCTCTTGTGTGGCTTGCCATCCCATACCAAACACCGGGACTCTCCTCGAAACTTGTCCCCCGGTACGAGGGGCCTTACACCGTTTTGGAGAAAACCTCCCCGGTTAATTTCCTAATTGAATCAGTTTCCCGATCGGACATGCGCCGGCGTGCACGTGACATCGTCCATGTTTCCCGACTGAAACCGTACCATGAGCGTTTGCCTGAAACTTCTTAAGTCGCCAAGATGGCTCCTTTTTCAGTGGGGGCGATTGTGCAGAAGAAGATGTGCCTGCAGCGAGCAGCATCGCCAACGCCCGGCTCTCTCGGCTCGTGCTTCGGTTCGTTGCTGTGCTGATCGCTGGACGGTTCTTCACGCTGTCTCGTCGCTGTCTTTAACGGCTAATAAACCTCCTCACAATATATATATATATATATATATATATATATATATATATATATATATATATATATATATATATATATGTGTGTGTGTGTGTGTATGTATGTATAGGAATGCAGTAACTGATGGTAGAAGTAGAGAAGGAAGAAGTAATTAGGGAACCCCTAAAGCTTCGCCTTTAGGAGTAGAACGCGATACCGACATCCTGTTCCTAGTGCGTACTTCAAACGCTAAGTGAATGAAACGTTTTCGATTTTGCTATGCACCCACTACGTGGCCTTAAGGAAATAGGCGCAGTAGCGTATGTGCCTTTCGTAGTGGGGTACCAGCCTTCATCCACAAAGCTACTATGATAATCACATATTCTGATCTCCGTTGGCAATGGACTCTTCTACCATGCATTCATGCATAATTACGGAATTTTTTTCATGTTGCATTGTGAAGCATGTGTGCAGGACACACATGTATGTGAAGCATGAGAGCTACTTTCACTGCATTTCTAAACAGAGCAAGTTCTTTTTACTGTTTTCACAGGCAGAGGCATGGTCATGTGGTGGAACATACGCCTGCCATGCACACGACCAGGGTTCGATAGCGACTTGGACCTAAACAACCCTGGTTCGGTCCCCACTCCGCTCCAGGAGTTTTTATAATTATTTTATTTTATTTGCATCCTTCTCCATTTTTCCGTCACTCATAAGATAATCATTTTTCACTCACAACCTACGGCGGTAACGCCAGAATTTCTGAAAAACGAGCTCTTTAACGCTATCTTGTCAATAAACACATTGCCTATAAGCCAGTCCACGTCCCCCAGTCATCATAGCGTCATATAGGTCAACAGGATGAAGACCTGCCTGTCACTTCATCGACGACGTTTTCAACGAGACGCCCTGAAGACACATGGTCTACCAAAGCATGTCCTAGCTGCCCACATTGACAAGCATCATGACAGAACCATCGACTGACCTTCCCATCCCCAAATACACTGGAGAAGTAGACGATCGACCCGTACAAGACTAGTTCGACATATTTGAGCTCCACGCTACCATTGCACCTTAGTCGTAATGAGAGATGATCACCAACTTCACTGACTACATCTTCAGTGATGCTTTCAAATTCTACCTCACGCACATATTTGAAAACGACGAATCATGGTTAAAGATGAAGAGATGATTGCTCATTTCAACGACCACAACAAGTAATTCCTTATTGCCAACAATCTGGAGACAATCCAACTAGGCCGCCGCAGTTCACGCTCTTTTATTAAAAGACACAGCTTTCCATCAGGTTTCTCTTCTGCACGGAAGTCGGCATTTTCAATGTCGTAGCTCCAACATTGACAGGAGATGTTGCTCACTCTAGTGATGCCCTTCCTGCTTTGTCTTGCATTTATTGGCTTGCTTGAAGACTGACCATGCAGCAGCTCTTCAAGTGCTGCTAACTCTCGCCATTCATGTTGAAACGGGGTTTATTGGCGTAAGTTGAGTAGTTGTGTAAGTGGGGATATTATTGATGCTAAGTTGTGGACGAAACGGCGAAAATACGAGCACAAGCTGATGAAGCTCCTAAGTTCTTTGAGTGAAGTCGGCTTCGGAAAGTCGGCTACGGCTTGAAGTTTGTCTGAGTTGGGGCGAATTCCATCCTTTGATACAACGTGACCAAGAATAGTAAGTTGGCGAGCCCCAAAGCGGCACTTCTTTAAGTTAAGCTGGAGGTTTGCCTTAGTAAGGCACTGAAGAATAGTGCACAGACGGTCGACGTGGGTAGGGAAATCAGGAGAGAATACGACAACATCATCAAGGTAACATAAGCAAATCTGCCATTTAAGGCCGCGTAAAATGCTGTCCATCATTTGTTCAAACGTTGCAGGTGCATTGCATAGACCGAATGGCATAACCATGAATTCGTATAGGTCATCCGGCGTAATGAACGCTGTTTTGGGACGGTACACTCTGCCATCGGAACCTGCCAGAAACCTGAACGTCAGTCCAGGGAAGAAAAGAATTCGGCACCTTGTAGGCAATCGATAACGTCGTCGATGCGGGGAAGAGGGTATACATCTTTCCGTGTAATTTTGTTCAGTCGCCGGTAGTCGACACAAAATCTAATCGAACCGTCTTTTTTCTTCACTAGCACAACAGGTGAAGACCAGAGGCTAGAAGATGGCTTGACGACACCGCGCTGAAGCATATCGTCCACCTGCTCTGCAATTACACTTCGTTCTTTGGGTGATACTTGGTAAGGGTGTTGCCGCAAATGAGGGTGCGTTCCAGTGTAGATTGTGTGAGCGACGGTGTTAGTTTGACTCAGTGCCTTTTGAGGAAGGTCAAATGAATCTCGGAATTCATGCAGAAGGGTTATTAGCTGGTCCCGTCGATCCGGAGGAAGCTTGCTGTCGATGGAACGATTGAAGATATCTGAGGAGTAGTCATCCCGCGTAAAAAGAGGAGTAACAGCGATCAATTGAAGTTGCTGGCCAGGGTCGTGGGACTCACTAGGCACAATAACGTTGTCATCAACAGGATGAACATAGCCCAGTGTTTCGTGAGCTCTTAAGGTGAGAGGGCATGAGCTAGTATTGCAAATGACAATTCCGGAAGTATCTTGGTGAGGTGGCAGAACGGCATATGGCAGAGACGTACCGTGGCGGCGACTGAAAACGTCTGATGGGCAGAACACCACGATATAGCCAGACAATTCAGTGTGATTGATGGGGACAACGATGGCACTAAGAAGAGAAACATCAACGTCGGAAGCAATAAGAAGCTTCCCAAGGTGAGTGCGCTGATTGCAGGCATATGGTGCATCTGAAAACAGAAAATTCCACCTGCGCGCGAGCACAGTCAATTACGGCGTGGTGGCACGACAAAAAATCCCATCCAAGTATCACGTCGTGGGAACAAGTGGTCAACACGAGAAACTCGATGTGGTACAGGACGTCCTGAATGTTTACTGTCGCCGTACGTGCTCCGACTGGACGAATTGGTTGCGCACTCGCGGTATTCAGCAAAACGTCGGAAAGCGGCGTCGTTACTTTTTTTATCGAACGGCAGAGTTTCTGACTCATCACAGATACAGTGGAAACCATATCAACAAGCGCAAGAGTTCGTAGACCTTCAACAAACACTTCCAGAACGTTTATGGGGGACGGGCGAGGACTTGTACAATCCGACGATTTCGCAGCTCGTGCCTCTGGAGCTGCGGCAGTCAGTTTTCTATCTCTACGGGGTGTTGTACGGGGCCGGTAAAGAGTAGTCAGGGTACCTCGGAGCTGAAGCCGGGCCCGTTGCGAAGCGCCGGTGACAGAAGCGCGCCACGTGACCTGGATATCCACATGCCTAACAGATCGGGCGATTGTTAACTGTGCGCCAAGGGTTTTCGTTATAACGCTACTGTGTCACTGGAAATGGCGTCATTTATACTCGTACAGGCTGGATAGTCGGTCCAAGCGGAGGTCGTGATCAAGAGACGAGCAAAGCATGCCTTACACTCTAACTGCAAGATGCACTTTCGGGCGACATACCCGGCAATGTAGAAAATATGTCTGTTGTCACTGAAAGCTACAACACAAGATGAATGGTCAGGGGTACTTTCTGTAAGCAGGTCTTCTGCTGCACTCAAGTCTCCCGAATCAAGCAGTTTGTCAACAAAGTGTTGTTCAGCACTCGGGCTAGCTTTGAGACCAGCCTCTGCTGGCAGAAGAGCACTTAGAACTCCTGCCACGCAATTTCCTCTAGATACTGAGCGTGCTAGGTTGCTGAAACTCGGGTAGTTAGTTGTGATGACAAACTGTTGGCATGGCGTCTGGAGCAAGAGACGCCTTTCCTCTCCGAATCCGCACTTCGTTGTCGTTTATGACATGCACATAGTCACACAGAATGAACTGTGGTTTGAAGTGGTGCTCGCATGCAGCCGAAGAAATGCCGAAAGCTTAATCTTTCCTAGGAAACTACGCTCCCACTTCTTGCGGAGGTCGTCGTCCTTCGGTGCGGCGAACAGCAACGCTTTTGGCCCATTCGGGTAGCCCGTGTGGCAGCCCGGAGTGAAGCAGTGCGAGTCTGTCCGCCTCTTCGCCCTGCCACGGGCTGCACGCGGCCAACACGCTCAGGGCACACGATCCACACGAGAAGGCACGAAAGCGCAGCGGTGCTCCCAACACTCGCGACACGCAAGCTCAGCCAAACTAGCACGTTGGGCCAGAGAACACATTGGGCCCAGCCGCCCACGCCATACCGCCGCCTCACACATTTGAAAATAGAGTTACTGCATATGCTATATATGCTAGGTAGCTTATACAGTAACTCTATATCAAAAGGATCAGCAGCGCCTGTAAACGTGGGAGTGTCAGCGCCATCTGTAGCCATGGTAGCAGTGCACCATCTGCAGCAGTGGCGCACTAACTCTGCGCGAGTGAGGCACAACCCTCGTCTTTAAATATATATATATATAGATATATTATATATATATATATATATATATATATATATATATATATATATATATCTATATTATATATTATTATATATATATATATATATATATATATACATTTATGAGTTTTATTGACTAAAAGTGACTCACAATGAGTGGAGTTTCAAATGCGGAGCAATCCTTTGAAGACCGAAGGTGTTTTGAGGGTTTCTACATTTACTTATCTACATATCTAGTTAGATACGCCTTGGTACTCTCGTATTTGCCTCATCACTTTTGTCAAAAAACTAGATTGCATATGGGGCACAAAGGTATGAGAACATTTGTATGATCCCGACATAACGCGTAAATAATGTGTACGTCATGAAACTTTTTTGAGGCATGTGTGTCCCATACCCATATACCACGTGCTGCGGTATGCGGGTATTCGCCTTAAAGTTTGTATCCACCTAGGAGCAGCGACAATTAGACGTTGTTAGTTTAAACTCGCGAATTTTCGAAAAATTTGACATCAGCAGCATGTATTCGATGAGTGCAAAGAATAGAAAAAAGGATCCCAACAGGAATCGAACACCAGCATTTCGTGTGGCATGCAGTCCTGTATTCTACCATAAAACTATGCAAGGTATTGAATCTGCTTTGGCACTGCGCAGAAATCAAGTCGGTGCAAAGTTACTATGGTTATTATGCTAGCTATCTATATTTATGACAAGGAGATAAACATTTCATATGCACTCCTATTATAGAGAAGCACGTCCTGTCTAGTAGGCATCAAGTGTGGCCTCAGTATCACCTCCGCTTTTGCAGCAAACTCCTAAACGTTATATGCACTCATATGAATCAGCAAGCTACAATTTAGCGTTGCTCGGCAACGGAAGAATGTGCTAAATAATGACGTTCGAATCATTGCACCATAGCGCACACTTTGCTTTCGTAAAATTTACGGCCATGCTCTAGAGTGAATGTTGAGGTCGAGTCAGATCACCACTTCTTTACAAAAAACGTCGATGTATACCCCGTAATGCATGTACAAACGAAAATAAATGGGGTATATACAGATATATCGCTGACAACTTCGCATGAAACTGATTCCCCGCAGTTCATGAGTCTGCTGAATTTTAACGTGAAATGGTCGGACGCCGAGGTCCACTAAGGCTTAAGCGACGTGTTTCCGTCACGGAAACGACGTCGAAAAAAGTGTATGCATTCACATGCCAAACAAAAAGTTTCCGTCAATGGGCATTGAACCGATGAACTCTCAAAGAGTGCCAAGCTGGCTATTCATAGCGTTACGGCCACATGCTGCTTCGAACTGCCATGCAAACACGCCTTATATATGTATCACTTTTCTCTTAGAGTGATATTTGTCATCGGGGAAGGGTCGCCCTCTTGAAGTGATAGTGATGAAATGACTCGTCATTACTGTGAACTCCGTGATTAGCACCCGCAAAGTGTACTGCTGCACGTCTGTCTCGCCCGGTGCGTTTTCAATACAAGTGCGATTTTGTCAACGCATTATAGCCCCACGAGGTGGCTGCCTTAGCTGAAACGTCGTAAAGTCCCTGGACATCAAAGCATCGGTCTCGCTCATAGATTTCATCAAAACCAAAAATAGCCTGCATGCGACACGTGCGTATACCTCCCGTGGATGTAATAGCGTGTCCCGGGCTTACGCGTGCCTCGAACGGCAGGGCAACATGCAGGGGCAACACAACACGGTTTCTTAGCTAGTAAAGTTCAATCACACAGGTCGAGAGCGGCCGCCCTTAGCCCATTTTATTGGTTCCAGTGCAGCAATAATAATAATAATAATAATAATAATAATAATAATAATAATAATAATAATAATAATAATAATATATATATTAATAATATAAATAATAATAATAATAACATGGAAGGTTTAAAGTCTCTAAACCACACCATATATTATACGAAGGAAAATATCGTCTTAGTTGTTGGTTTCCCCAGCGTGCAACCGACAGTGACCACTGTTGAAAGTGGGGAGTGGGAGGCTCAGTTCCCTAACTTTTCTCAGTGGGAAGGCTCGCGCCTCCCTTGCCCTCCGGCTCATATGCCTATGCTCCATAGAAGCCCATACGTTCAGAAAATGGTAACTGATCAGCTGCTCATGGCATAGAGTTTCCTAAAATTAACTAGAGGGAACTCTGGCGCTGCGATCGTTCAGTGACCATGCACTGCAAATAAAAATAAGCCAAGATGGGAGTAAATGACTTGTCCTCTAGCGCATGCTCCGATGGGGTTTTTATAAACTTCGTCCGGTGGGAGCAAAATATAAGGACGGGGTTTTTGTGTGTATGCAGGGAGGTTTTATTTACATCCATCGGGAAACTTTTTCACGACAGTATGAGATTTTTTATTTACATTCATCTGAAAGCTTTTTAGGTCAGTATGGTAGTAAGTTCTTAGATAGAAAATACAACGTCGGCCGCCGTTCTATGCGTAACTTCAAATAAATTACCTCCGAAGACAAAACATTGATAGCACCTCAGAACAACTACCAGTTTATAGAACGAAAACTGTACCTTTGGGCTGTTGTATCAAAATAACATGCAAATACGTAGCAGCGGTGTACTTAACTGCAATACTGCGAGGCGAAATGGCGCTAGTAGTACTATCATCATCAATAAACCAACGCATTTTTTTTTTGCGGCAGGTTGAGGGGCCTGAAGCTGGTTCGCGCTGCTCGCTTCCTATGGTTTTTTTTCTTTCATTGCCCAATCGCGTTTCGCGTCTGTAATTATCGCCAGGGGACCTAGCTGGCCTCGACTGGCAAAAACAACGTCAATCAAGTAAGGTTTGCATCGTTTATTGCAAGTGTCCAAGCCGGTGCAATCGATGTTTATGGTCGGGTCAGAACAAAACAAGTCACTCATACATATCGAAAGCTTTCAACCCATGTCTAAAGACTCTTGAAAGCTAACAAGCATATGCATATAACTGAACATAGAAATCACTGAATGAACGTCGCTCTCATTGTGTTGCGGCACTCGAGTTTAATAGCGTGGCTTCAGGACAAGGATTCGATTCTGCCGTCAGATGCGGCGCTTGCCCCGTAGTGTTGATCTTAAAGCGAATGCATAATGTGGAATCCGGAAGGAAACTTGCACATTGCCGATAGATAGCTCGCGCAGTTAGAGCAATGTAGTTTTGCTAAACTTATTAAATAAGCAATTGCGGATGTGTGCATTTCTGAATCTTTCTTGCTCTGCAATGCTACATTGAGTTCTTCACAATTCTGCATTGTTGCGTTGTGTCGAGAGGGTAGGCACTAGTTTTAATACTCAGCCATGAGCCCATATCATAGGTAATATGTATTTAGGGGATGGGCCTAAAAATATTTGACGCTTGCTACATTTATTGTTAGAGTTAAGTTACACAGTTACCACAGCTAGAATTTCTCGTCGCAGGTAATGGCCAGTCTGCTAAGTATGCAGCGAACATGTATGCTAAAGGGACACTTATGAGGTGTGTGCTTACAGATCAAAAAGGCCCAATTCTAAGAAAATAAGCTTCAGGTATGCATTGTACAATTTTGTTGTCTGTACATCTTTGTTGGTACTGTTACATCACACTATCTGCTGAGCCCTGAGAACAATCTCTTTTTTGCATAGACATATTCATAGAACTTGAGTACTCTCTTGCAAGCAAGCACTCCTGAAATCAATTGGTGGTACATGATGTGAATCTGTCCGAATACTGGATCAATAAAGGTCACATTTATTACACACTTGTTATTGTGTTTGCTTTTTCAGTATACTTGTGCTTGAAAATGAAGTTGTTTTCTCCCTGCGACTTTTAGAGGTTAGGACTTGAAATACGTACTATCTTGCAGTGTGGCTGTAGATAAGTGAAGATCATGTATGTTTCAGCTACCTGT
The DNA here is from genome assembly GCA_013436015.1 of Rhipicephalus annulatus. Lineage (NCBI taxonomy): Eukaryota > Metazoa > Arthropoda > Arachnida > Ixodida > Ixodidae > Rhipicephalus > Rhipicephalus annulatus. The sequence continues at coordinate 82,809 of WOVY01003416.1, forward strand.
GCAATTTTCTAGATTTTTTTTCATGACCGTAGTGCACAAAATTCACTTCGTAGTGGTAGACACTATAGTTATGACAACTTAATTAAACAGAAGCAGATGTGCACAAAGAAATCTGGAATGTTTTTTGCCAAAAAAAACAGTACCACATTCAATGAACACCATCTTGCTCTTCATGACAGCATTCACATCTTTGAGGAAGCTGCGCTGCAACTGCTCATCACCTTTATGATTTAATATTTTCGGAGCCCATTGAACATTTGTGCAAAGCTGGAGCAATTGAGTGCAGTCTTATGAGCTTTGGTGCATCTTTTTGTAAACTTGTATGAGCTAAACACAGTTAATTAAGACAAAACAGTTCTGGGTGTTGTTGGTAAACTGTCACAAGGCTCAACTAAATGTCGGAAAGCCTGTTAATGCCCATCACTGTGGGTGTGTTCATTATGCAGTGCAATCAATAATTTCAGACGATTCCCATGCCAACTATGAAGTGATCTTGAGTCACACAGTAGTGGGCAAATTTAGATTGATTCTGGCTTCCAGGGGTTCAAACAAATGACATTGTAGCCTAACAGGAGACAAGACTGCCTGTCGAAAAATTTGCTTTGACCCCTTATGTTAACATATTTTTCATATTTTCATGCGTCCATCTTTTAAGGGTCAGTTTAATTCACCCGCACCATTCCGAACTGGTTCACAGCTGTGCACGATAAGTTCAGAACTTGTGCGGCAGGAGTTCAGCGGTGTGGCATCACAAGTGAATGACAAGGTACCAACAAGGTGGAATGCTTATTTTTGTTTGCTTAATTTAATGAGGTGCAAATATCTTGGCAAAACACGCCGCATTTATAGGGGTGGGTACAGCACCTACGTCGAATGCTACGTTGTTTGTTTAGCTATGCGAGCGGCTGCACCAAACCAGCGCCGTCAGAGCAGAAGGTACAGGAAAGTCATGAAGTAGTTTTGGTGCTGTACCTCTCCTGCCCTCTTTGAAATGAATGGCAAGATTTAGAAGATGCCATTGCTGCACCACTGAAACGAATGGCGAGGTGCGGCACTTTGTAAAATGGATCATGTGGTGCAGGTGAATCGAACAAACCCTTAAGCACACAAGCGTCTTAGCGTTTCACCCCCTTCGAAATATGGCTACAGTGGCTGGGATCAAACAGTGGGTTGTTGAGCTCAGCAGCGCCGCACAATCTAACTAATAGTGTTACAGTTTCAACATTATTGAAGTGTAGATTCCATGCCACGGTAGGCAGCCAATGCTTGTAGCCAGTCTAAAGCACCTCTCCATGATATGCGCGGTAAAACATTCACAAATACAGCATTACATGTGTGAGGTTAGAGATGACCTGTTGTAATGGACATTCAGATGTTTCAACGTGCTTGCAGAGTGGACATTTGGGGGTAGTCATCCTGTCATTGCATGGCTGTCTGGAAATTGATTGATTTGTGGGGTTTAACGTCCCAAAACCATCATATGATTATGAGAGACGCCGTAGTGGAGGGCTCCGGAAATTTTGACCACCTGGGGTTCTTTAACGTGCACCCAAATCTGAGCACACGGGCCTCGGCATTTCCGCCTCCATCGGAAATGCAGCCGCCACAGCCGGAATTTGAACCCGCGACCTGCGGGTCAGCAGCCGAGTACCTTAGCCACTAGACCACCGCGGCGGGGCCATGGCTGTCTGGAAAAACAAGTAACATCGCCAGATATCAATGCATGGAATCAATGCATAATCAATGCATGAAAAGTTCCAAAGTAAACAAATAAACTCAGTTAATTAGTAAACAGCAGTATTTTATACATATATGTAGTGGTACCTCATAACACGTACGTCACTCAGGGCTGCTTCTTCACAAGGCATGTCATGTAGCAGGTTCCTTGCCCATTGTCCATCATTTTCACTGGTATAGTGCACCGCAACAAGGGCACACACAAAGGAGAGAAGCACACACACACAGCGCTAACTTGCAACTAATGTTTTATTTGCGATCACACACGCTGTTTATACAACATTAGACCAATAAAACCTGGATAATATCACGTCAAGAATACAGCACAGCCCATGCACGTGTCATCACCGATAGCGACAATCTACACTAGGCCGTCAAAGTGAAGATTCTAGATACTTCTTTTCTTTAGATGATAATGCTATAGAAGCCACACTCACACAATTTTCTTTCACTTTATCTATTTCAAAAGCTTCAATAATTTCACGTGTGGTTCTGTCACGGGCCTTAAAGAGTATACGGGTGTTTTGGAACATAGAGACGCAACCGCACCTCTGACAGTGAAGGGCCAAATTACCACATACAGCTCTTTCTACATTGTACTTGTGTTCCCTTAGTCTTTCATTCACACAGCTTCCAGATTGGCCTATGTATTCGCAACTGCAAGTGTCTCAGGTCCCGTTAATTAGGCAGGCAATCGCCGGGCTAATTCCAAGGGCCGAAGTATCGGCCCCCCAAACCGCACCACGAAAGCGTGGACAATTTAGAAGTGGTCCTTTTTGGCGCGCTAGCGGACGCCGGCTGTGGCCCAAAGAACAAGTCAGAGCCGAGAGTTGATAAACAAACAAAATTATATTCTGAATAATGGCAGATCGAAAACAATACACAACAATGCACACTCCACCATATTTGCATACAATATGTCACCAATCAAACAACGTACTACACAGTACAATCAGCCACACCCGAAACAACGGACACAGACAACAATACGCACTACAATGCAGTCGCATGCATTGAACACCCAAGACACTTAAAGACTAAGAAGATAGAAAACCTATTCAGTCCAAAGTTCTTGGAACAAAAGTCTGGATGATACTCTTCCGAGAATCACTCACTCAAAGCCCAGCGTTGTTGTCGTTCCACTGCCCCTGAAGTTTCTCTTCCAGGAAACCTCGCCGAAGTTTCTCTTCCAGGAAACCTCGCGTCTTCAATTGGCCTTTCTCCAAGCTTCAAACTTCTTCGCCGGAAACACGTCGGCTTCACACACGCAGCTGTTGCCACGCGTCTTCGCTCGATAGCGGTAAACACACACTCTTGCCTGTAGCTCGAGTCGTCACCCCTCAGGTGGAAATCATCTTCTTCTCCTGCTTTGTCTCTACGGACAAAACCTTCGCCGACTACACGGCGGAATCCCTACGCGCTCTGGCGCGAACTTCCGTCTTCTCCTGATCTCTCATCTCGGCTGCTCGATTAAATACCCTCCGCGCGAGATTCCAGAAAGTTCTCATCATTTCGTCGGCGCGATGCGCAGCGAAGGCTGGGGGAAAGCGCGAGACTGCACGGGGGCCGTCCGCGACAGATGACTCAACCCGGCATAGCATGCCCCTTTCCATCTAGAAAGTTCGAGTGTTTTCTCGGCCGCCGATGTGGGGTGAGGAGGTTCGTCGGCGAAGCCACGCTTCCGAGGGGAGAAGCGCGCGCCTGGGGAGCCTTGGATGTTTGTTTTCTCTTTTTCTTTTATCGTTGACCTTCGCGGCGTCACTTCGGCGTTTCGTCGCGAGAATTTTGCGGCGCGCCCTTTTTGAGCACTCGTTCTGTGACAGCAAGTCAAAGGAGTGCTCTAGACAACACCACAACAACAATTTGCAAATTTCTCCCGGTGCTTAATCTTACAATCTTGTTTCCCGCTACTTTCTGCATTGACCTTTTTGCATATTCCTTGCAACTTTTTGGGAGCAGAAAACACTACATCCGCACCCGCCTTCCTTGCTATCCTTCGCAAGTTATGTGAAATGGCATGCATGTAAGGCACTACAGCAAACTTGCCTGCCTTAGTGGCAGTTGCCTGGTCTTTGACGTTTCCCCTTCCTTTCCTGCTTATACATTCGGCGACAGCGGTCAACAAGTGCAAGGGGTAGCCAGAGTTCAATAAACGTTTTGCTTGAGCCCACAAGCTCTCATCAAGCTTGTGGTAGCACGACTTCATCAGTGAACTCTGAAAACAGTATTTTATCACCGCACGCTTATCACCGCACGAATTTTATCAAAGACGCATAAAGTTGACTGCCCTTTCAGAGTGATCATCTCTGATAATGAATCCTGGCAAAAGTGCATTGCGTTATTTCTACAAAAACATTTGAAGTTAATATCTCTTGACGACCCCCTTTTGGTGAAAAATTCGGAACAAGTGCTAGACTTTCTTGCAGGCAAGGAAAACGCAGACCTTTTAGCTTTTTTGATTGACGTTAAGGACCTTTATTACACCCTCCCTCAGGCAGAGTTGATGGTGTGTCTGTCGGAAGGTATAGACAGAGTAGGAACGGTTGATTTTCAAAATACTGCTGGTCTGTCGAGTGATCGGTTTTTAGAGCTCCTTTACTTCTATCTTAACTTGACCTATGCGACGTGGAATAGAAACACTGTAAAACAAAAAAAACGGGATATGTATAGGTTCCTGCATAGCCCCGTCCGTACCTGAGCGACCTGTTTTTAGCAAAACGTAACAAGGTCCTTGACGAAGGTATGAAGCACACTGACGTTCTTTACTGTTTTTAGATATGTAGATGACTATCTGATCGTTGCCAATAATGATCATAACAATTTTGACGCAGTTGTGACTGAAACTCTAACCATGTTCTTGACAGTGTTATCTCCCTTGGTGCTGACGCATGAAGTACCAAATGACAATTTCATAAGATTCCTTGACCTCAGGCTGTATTTTTCATCTGCAAGAGTATGCTGGAGCTATGAACCGCGAGGGATTAAACCGGTTTTTCCCTTCACGTCCGCTCATTCGAAATTGGTAAAGCGTGCGGTGACAAAATCCTGTTTTCAGAGTTCACTGATGAAGTCGTGCCACCACAAGCTTGATGAGAGCTTGTGGGCTCAAGCAAAACGTTTATTGAACTCTGGCTACCCCTTGCACTTGTTGACCGCTGTCGCCGAATGTATAAGCAGGAAAGGAAGGGCAAACGTCAAAGACCAGGACTGCCACTAAGGCAGGCAAGGTTGCTGTAGTGCCTTACATGCATGCCATTTCGCATAACTTGCGAAGGATAGCAAGGAAGGCGGGTGCGGATGTAGTGTTTTCTGCTCCCAAAAAGTTGCAAGGAATATGCAAAAAGGTCAATGCAGAAAGTAACGGGAAACAGGATTGTAAGATTAAGCACCGGGAGAAGTTTGTAAATTGTTGTTTTGGTGTTGTCTATAGCACTCCTTTGACTTGCGGTTGCGAATACATAGGCCAATCTGGAAGGTGTGTGAATCAAAGACTAAGGAAACACAAGTACAATGTAGAAAGAGCTTTATGTGGTCATTTGGCCCTTCACTGTCAGAGGTGCGGTTGCGTCCCTATCTTCCAAAACACCCGTATACTCTTTAAGGCCCGTGACAGAACCACACGTGAAATAATTGAAGCTTTTGAAATAGACAAAATGAAAGAAATATGTGAGTGTGGCTTCCATAGCATTATCACCTAAGAAAAGAAGTATCTAGAATCTTCACTTTGACGGGCTAGTGTAGACTGTCGCTATCGGTGATGACACGTGCATGGGCTGTGCTGTATTCTTGACGTGACATTATCCAGGTTTTATCGGTCTACTGTTGTATAAACAGCGTGTGTGATCGCAAATAAAACATTAGTTACAAGTTAGCGCTGTGTGTGTGTGCTTCTCTCCTTTGTGTGTGTCCTTGTCGTGGTGCGCTATACCAGTGAAAATGATGAATCTCAACCAACTAGCCCGCCAACGTGCCTTAGCATTGCTCATTGTACACATTTGCTTCCATGTCAGGTGGGCCAGGAGGCTGTGGCAGAAAAAGAAGTATTTCTCATTTATGTGACGCTTCCTTTGTCACACTATAGCAAAACCAGACCCATAATTATGTGATGTTTCTCAAACGCGACTACAGCAAACTATTAACTAGTAGGTTTTTTGCACTAATATATGGGCGAGCTGAGAAGACACAAGCGAGGCGACAGTGATTTATTTGCCTTCATTTATCGCAATGGCCTAGTTGGTGTTACCTGGTGATTGAACTTCAGAATTAACTATTGAGTCAGCGACTCGTTCCCACGTGAAGCCATGCACGTCGCAAGTAACGCGCGTTTTTCCGGTTACAGATTGAGACGTTCAGCGATTTCGAATTTTAATACTGCAATGCGCTGCCACCGTGTGACGCCTACGCAGTCATTGGCAAAAAAAAGCTACATATGTTGAAATAATCCAACTAGCCCCGCAAGCAACCGTCCTTAAAAAAACTGAAGTGGTTTCTACTCACCGGCCCGGGCTTGCAACGGGTGTTCATCCGATGAAAGCTTCAACGGTCGCTTCGTTCCCCGAAAGTCACTCGAATTCCCTTCGCGAAAGCATTTGAACGAGTCAAAATAAACAGAATGAGAAAGAATGTGTCGGTCGGCAGAGGCTCGAAATATTTACAGCGAAACGAAACAGTGTGAGACACATCCGAACGTACCGCGAGCCATTACCTGCCGTCGCAACCGTTGGCCGCCGCAAACTTTCAAATGAGGATAATGATGTCGATCGGCTGCTACTGACATCAAGTCTGCTGGAGCGAAAACTATTACAAAAAGTTGATGACGCAGCACATGTTTATGAAAAACTACTTGCTCGAAGAACAAAATGTTTTTTATGTGTAGCGGTACGCAAACATGTAGTATTTGATCATTTAAAATAAAAATTGGCCCCTACGAAGGCGCCTCTACAAAAAAGTGCAATAGCGCGAGTGGCGAGAAAGACTAGTAGATCCACTCTGGGTGTTTGAAGGAGAAACGCGCCGCGGTTGATTTTTTCGCCCCCTACAGGTGAGCACTTGAACTTGAGAGTTTCCGGGGCCTGATTGCACCTACACATATATGCACACAACGTGTGTGTTTAGATATAGTGGTTAACGATTTAGAGTACTTCATACTCTACTATGGGATAGCACTATGCCGTCCCGTGGGCCTACGCAATCAAGCGGTTGTCGTAATATTATAGCATATTTGGAGGCAACAATACTTTGGAGGCTATAGTACTTTGTTTTGACCTCCCTTGTAGCACTTGGAGAACTATTATTTTACGAATAATTAAGCAATAAATATTCACAGAATAAGCTTAACTTTTCGGTGGCCTGCTCGAAACTCTTCAACACACACACACCTTTTATCTTAATCTCGTCTAATATTGAATACTTTTTCTAATTATAGCCAAAGTTCACTATTAACTGGTGCCCAGTCGCATAAACGGAATTTCCTGTTGGATTGCTGTGTGTGAATTCATCACCATCATCATCATCAGCCTGTCTACGTCCACTGCAGGACAAAGGCCTCTCCCATGTTCCGCCAGTTAACCCGGTCCTGTGCTTGCTGTTGCCAATTTATACCCGCAAACTTCATAATCTCATCTGCCCACCTAACCTTCTGTCTCCCCCTACCCCGCTTCCCATCTCTGAGAATCCAGTTGGTGACCCTTAATGACCAGCGGTTATCCTGTCTACGTGCTACATGCCCGGCCCATGTCCATTTCCTCTTCTTTATTGCAGCTATGATATCCTTAACTCCCGTTTGTCCCCTAATCCACTCTGCTCTCTTCTTGTCTCTTAAGGTTACACCTACCATTTTTCTTTCCATTGCTCGCTGCGTCGTCCTCAATTTAAGTTGAACCCTCTTTGTGAGTCTCCAGGTTTCTGCTCCGTAGCTAAGTACCGGCAAGATACAGCTGTTATATACCTTCCTCTTGAGGGACAGTGGCAATCTACTTGTCATAATTTGAGAGTGCCTGCCGAATGTGCTCCACCCCATTCTTATTCTTCTAGTTACTTCAATCTCGTGGTTAGGCTCTGCGGTTATTACCTGCCCTAAGTAGACATAGTCTTTTACAACTTCAAGTGCACTATTACCTATCGCAAAGCGCTGCTCCTTTCCGAGGTTGTTGTACATTACTTTCGTTTTCTGCAGATTAATTTTAAGACCCACCTTTCTGCTCTCCTTGTCTAACTCCGTAATCATGAGTTGCAATTCATCCCCTGAGTTACTCAGCAATGCAATGTCATCGGCGAAGCGCAGGTTACTGAGGTACTCTCCATTAACTCTTATCCCTAACTGTTCCCATTCTAGGCTTCTGAAAACGTCCTGTAAGCACGCAGTGAATAGCATTGGGGAGATTGTGTCCCCCTGCCTTACACCCTTCTTTATTGGTATTCTGTTGCTTTCTTTATGAAGCACTATGGTAGCAGTTGATCCCCTGTAGATTTCTTCCAGAATGTTTATATATATTTCTTCTACGCCCTGATTCCGCAGTGTCTGCATGACGGCTGATATTTCTACTGAATCAAACGCCTTCTCGTGATCTATGAAGGCTATGTATAGTGGTTGGTTATACTCTGAGAATTTCTCTATTACCTGATTGATAGTATGAATGTGGTCAATTGTTGAGTAGCCTGTTCTAAATCCTGCTTGTTCCTTTGGTTGATTGAATTCTAATGTTTTCTTTACTCTGCTAGCAATTATCTTTGTAAATAGCTTGTATACTACAGAGAGCAAGCTGATCGGCCTGTAATTCTTCAAGTCCTTGTCATCTCCTTTCTTATGTATTAAGATGATGTTAGCGTTCTTCCAAGACTCTGGTACTTTTCCCGTCAGGAGACACCTCGTAAATAGAGTGGCTAGTTTTTCTAACACAATCTGTCCTCCATATTTCAGCAGATCTGATGTTACCCGATCCTCACCAGCAGCTTTGCCTCTGTGCATGCTCTCCAAAGCTTTTCTGACTTCTATCATTACCGGTGGGGTGTCGTCTGGGTTACTGCTAGTTTTTATAGTATTAAGGTCGTGGTTGTCTTGGCTACTGTACAGATCTCTGTAAAACTCCTCCGCTATTTTAACTATCCTATCCATATTGGTAGTTATTTTGCCTTCTTTGTCCCTTAGTGCATACATCCGCCTTTTGCCTATCCCAAGTTTCCTCTTCACTGCTTTGACGCTTCCTCCATTTTTTCAGAGCGTGCTCAATTCTCTCCATGTTATACCTTCTTACATCGCATACTTTACGTCTATTAATCAACTTCGAAAGCTCTGCCAGTTCTATTTTGTTTGTTGTACTTGACACTTTCATAATTTGACGCTTCTTAATTAGGTTCTTCGTTTCCTGGGAAAGCTTGCCGGTGTCCTGTCTAGCTACCCTGCCTCCAACTTCCACTGCACACTCCGTGATGATACTCGTCAGATTATCATTCATTGTATCTACGCTAAGGTTGGTTTCCTCGCTAAGAGCAGAGTACCTGTTCTGCAGTGACACTCTGAATTCCTGTACTTTCCCTCTCAGTGCTAGCTCATTGATTGGCTTCTTGCGTATCAGTTTCTGTCGCTCCTTCTTCAAGTCTAGGCGGATTCGAGCCCGTACCATTCTATGGTCACTGCATCTTACCTTGCCAACCACTTCCACATCCTGCACGACTCCTGGGTGTGCAGTCATTATAAAGTCTATTTCGTTCTTATTTACGCCATTAGGGCTCCTCCATGTCCACTTGCGGTTTTCTCGTTTTCAGTAGAAGGTATTCAAAATACGCAGATTATTGCGTTCTGCGAATTCTGCTAGTAGCTCTCCTCTGGCGTTTCTAGTGCCGATGCCATAATCTCCTACTGCCTGGTCTCCAGCCTGCTGCTTCCCTACCTTTGCATTAAAGTCGCCCATTACTATAGTATACTGTGTTTTCACCTTACTCATTGCCGATTCCACGTCTTCATAGAAGCTTTCAACTGAAGCGTCATCATGGCTGGATGTAAGCGCGTAAGCCTGTACTACCTTCATTTTGTATCTTTTATTCAGTTTAATTACAATGCCTACCACCCTTTCATTAATGCTATAGTAATCCTCTATGTTGCCAGCTATGTTTCTGTGAATTAGGAACCCTACTCCCAGTTCTCTTCTGTCTGCCGAGCCCCGATAGCAAATGACGTGCCCATTCTGTAGCACAGTATAGGCCTCATCGGTCCTCCTAACCTCACTCAGCCCTATTATATCCCATTTAATGCCTTCTAGCTCCTCGAATAATACAGCTAGACTTCCCTCGCTAGATAACGTTCTAACGTTAAACGTTGCTAAGTTCAAGTTCCAATGGTGGCCTGTCCGTATCCAGAGATTCCTAGCACCCTCTGCTGCTTTGCAGATCTGACCGCCGCCGTGGTCAGTTGCTCCCCAGCTGGTGGGGACTGAGGGCCGTGAGTTAATTGACGAATGCCTACGGGAGGGGGTGGCCAGATACTGCACCAGGGTGGCCAATCCTTCTCTGGTGAGATCATCGTTGCGTACCGGCTTTAAGCCGGTACGTTCAGACAGTAGTGGGAATGCTCCATGCATGTCTTCCTTATTGTTGTTCAGCAGCGTTGGCGGCCACCCACTACGGAGCCCAACGAGGGGACGCTACAAGTTTACAAATGCTGAAACCTGCAGACGCCAGCCGTACAACGCCACTATAACCCAAAGCGCCTAGACCAAGGTAAGCTATTTGCACAGGGTTAACCCTAGCCGCCAGGAAGTTTGGAAGTAAACGGAAGAGAGTAGAAGACAGGACAGATAAATAGTAAGAGATAAAAACGAAGATGTAGGGAGAGAGAGATAGGAAAAGGCGACTGCCGATTCCCCTGGGTGGGTCAGCTCAGGGGTGCCGTCTACGTGAAGCCGGGGCCAAAGGGGTGTGTTGCCTCTGCCGGGGGGCCTTAACGGTCCAATCACCCAGCGTCGGCTCAACCCCCAGAATCCCCTTTTCCTCGGACACGGCAAAGCCACGCACGGCTAGGTGTGGGAGGGAGTCGAAACTCTCCCGTTAGCTCGGGTTCGTGGTGTCGCTACACACCAAACGCCTACTTGCGCAGGCACCCCTGCGGTAGGTTCGTGGTGTCGCTACACACCAAACGCCTACTTGCGCAGGCACCCCTGCGGTATGTGAATTCATAAAAACCACTAAATCGTATGCAAAGCCTGTGCGGCCGTGCGTGAACACTTTAACGGCGTGCATTCCGCAGCACGGGAAAACTCTAGAAGCAGCCGCTGATGACAGCAACAGCGGCGTTCGGGACGTGTGGGTCGCCGGCGCTGCTCTCACAACGGCCGCCGGCCAGCTTGGAAGCTTCCGAGGTCGAGCGAAGCCTACTTTAGATCGCTTCGAAGTTGTAGACGGTGAAACTCCAGAAGCAGCCACGCTGACGTTCGCAACAGCGCACTTTTGTTGCTAGTGAAATTATTCCTTGCAATTCTTCGTAACTTGGCACTTTGAAGCAAGTTATTCGCGACGTTTGGTTGATGAATCCGACCGATGTCCAGCGCGGTTCAACGGTACGAAATAAATTGAACTGTTCACGCTAAACACTAACCGGCCGTTGGAAATTTTCACTGCACTAATAATTTCATTGTCTGTCGACAGTTGCTCACACGGTCACCCACACAAGGCAGTGGAGTTTCACACATGCGTGCTAAAAGATGCCCATACACACATGCACACACACAAACACACACGCGCGCACGTCATGATCAAAAAGGGTTTTTAAAACTCGCATAACGTGTTCCTAACCACGCGACTTGAAACTTTGTGGGAAGTTTAACAAGGTCATGTCGTTCATAAACTCCGTCATTAGGCAAGGGACGTTCTACGACGACATGTACCCAGTTCACAGCGCAACACCGAGTAAATAATTGGGGCTGGGGAGCTTTGGGGCCTCATATGCTAGAAAAACTCTCATCTACAAGCTCGATTGTGAGTGTGGGAATGATGGGTAGTACACATATTAGCCTTGTCTTCGTACTTGCGGTTGGCGAATCGCACTTGCGGCTTCATTTATTGATGGGTTCGGTTTTGTTTTGAAAGAAAGAACAAATTCCCGATTCGAAATGAAGTAATATTGAAAGACGGGCTAGTTGGTATGAGTGCATCGTAACTTATTTTTGGCGCACACTGACAAAGGAGGGTACAACACCAGCGCTGCTATCAACGGAAGGTTTTATTTAGGAAAGGAACATTTATAAATTAATGTAGTCACCCTCTGCCCCATGCGCCCTTTCGTAGTTTTAAATCCAAGTTTATCCTACCATACCTCACGTGTTCATTATCCGCTTTAGCAGTGTCACTTCTTTTTCGAAAATTGTCACTGAAGGGTGGCTGATACAAGATGATTGCCTAATGTTGTTCTGAAATGCCTCCGCGATCTCTCGTGCGGTGCGATCATGGTGCCTAAACAAAATCATTGTTTTTGAGAAGGGTGCCTCGCATCCACACAGTGTAAGGCCAAATGTGTTAGCGGCCTGCCCTTTAGAGATGACTGGTGCTCCCTTAAGCGAATATTTAAGCAGCGAAAAGTGTGCCCCGCGTATACACTCGTCCGCATGTGAGAATACAGCAAACAAGGTTGAACGCACATGAAACAAAACAGGCCTCGTACTTAATCTTGCAAGTTTGTGCGCCTCCTCGTCCAATAGCATCCAGCTTCTTAATTCATAACCATGGGGCACAGCTTGGCTAGTTTATTCTTGGCCGTGAAAACAATATTTAGCCCATACCTATGGGTGGTCTTTAATTCGGTGTGACAGCGCATGTGCGTACGGTATCACCGCTACTCTTCCCCGTTCATGTTCCCGCTGTTGGTCTTGGCTGCCTTTTATCTGCTTAATAAGGCGCCTGCGAATTTCCCGCAAAACAGACTCGGGAAATCCGGCGTGTTTCAGCCTAATAACCTGCCCCCTGAAGCTCTCCTGGGTCAAATGATGACACGACTTGGTAACAGCGGATTTTAGACAAAATGTGGCCACTCTGTTTTTTTATTATCTTGGAATGGAATGACTGGTAGGTGAGAAGTGGTTTTTGTGATCGGGGAGCGTACCTAAATCTTGTATATGGTCGGCTGAAAAATGTCGCATAAGGTCTAAAAACTGCAAGGTGTTTTGAACAGGTACCTCGTAAGTGAATTTCAGCCCCCCTCCTTTTGCCTCAAAGGCTACCAGAACATCCTGTACAGACATATCTAATGGCATATTGCTGCCCAGTACCCAGTAACAGTACCAAGTAATTATCTATGAAGCGAAGTACCGTATTGGCAACCGCCTAGACTGCAGATCTGGTAGTAAATCACGGTCCATTCTGCTAAAAAAAATGTCACTCAGTACGGGTGCAACTTTTGATCCGATACAAACTCCAGATTTTTTAATATACAGCTTATCATTGAAGTCAATGAAGGTGTGGTTTAAAAAGAAACTTAGCTGCTCTAGAAAGCTTTCCACGGTAATATCGCACTTGTTCCTAAAAACAAATTCATCGTTATCCTTTACAATGCAGTCTCCAATCCACACCATCAAAAGATCATGCGGGAGAGAGTAAAACGTGTTCTGTATCGATGCTTATTCCGTAGCGATTGGTGCAATCAAAATTCGAAAAGTCATCAGTTACTGCAGCCGAGTTACATATGAAAAACGGGTCAGGTATCTTCAAATATTCAAGGTGTTTCTGAAGGTATACGTGGAGACAGCCTTTTGCCATGTACCTAGCTCTGAAACAATCGAGCGAAAAGGTGTATCCCTGGCGTGTGAATCATGGCGGCAAAAAAAAAACTTCAATGTAGATCGGGTTTCTTTCCTGACAGAGGCAGTTATACCTGTCGAATTCCACCGATTGCACATTTCGAGAAAGCGGGATTTTGCCTTGGTTGCATTATCCCGTAGTTTCCTAAAGTTCTTGCGAACAGCTGTTAACGCCTTTACCGCAAATATGGACTGGTCAAGAAACACAAAGTGGCCTTCCTTATCCGATTCAAGGAGGTGTGCACCTTTTTTTGCCAAAGCGGCAGATAACCGTCCCAAAGAAGCTCTTTCCCTATCTAGTGGACCCGCCCCGATAACGGCACCAACACCCTCGAAAACAAAACGATCCCTGCCCGTATCCGCTACATACCTCGCTGCATTTCGCGTCACAGCCAAACATTTCACGGTACCCATAGAAGAATCCAAACAGAACTTAGGTCTAAGTTTTAGCACATCTCGTAATGGTAAGCTTAAAAAAATAAAGTGGTAAATTGCAACCGCTCAACTATTGTTTATTTTTGTCTCGGGAGAAAACAGCTCCTAGCTGCACGAACACACACGGAGCCAGAAGCAGGCCGGAAGTACGAACATTAGACAAGTCTGTGTACTACCCATCATTCCCATGCTCGTTGAAGCGCCGTGCGTTGCAGCTCCCATATAGACGCAAGCGTCAGAGTTCCCTCTAGTGTATATTAGGAAGCCCCGCCGCGGTGGTCTAGTGGCTAAGGTTTATCGGCTGCTGACCCGCAGGTCGCGGGATCAAATCCCGGCTTCGGCGGCTGCATTGCCGATGGAGGCGGAAATGTTGTAGGCCTGTCTGCTCAGACTTGGGTGCACGTTAAAGAACCCCAGGTGGTCGAAATTTCCAAAGCCTTCCACTACGCCGTCTCTCATAATCATATGGTAGTTTTGGGACGTTAAACCCTATATATCAATCAATGTATATTAGGAAACTCTACAGCTCATGGGGCTTAGCGCCATCTCTTACGTTTCTTCTGAAACTCGGGGGCTTTTTTTTTTAGTGTGATGGAAATGCACCAAAAGGGCTGTACAAGTAATACGTGGAACCCTCAACAATGTTCAACCATCAGCGAAGTCTCTTTTCTATTTCGGTCAGTTCGGGAGAGCTTTGCTGCACTGCGACACAACTGACACTTAGTGCACTATACTGCACGAGTGGCCGTATAACGTACCTCGGGACTCCCTCGCTGGATTTCGTGCCAACCGGTGCCCCCGCGATCTCCGACAACAGCGCAGCTCTGGCCGACTGGCTCGCCCTACGCCATCTCCTGACGCCGACAAGAGCTCTCGCCGAGTGGTGCCCCGTCCTCGGACTCCTGCGACCATGTCCATCTTTCCTATCTTCTCCTTACTTCCATCGTTCGCTCTCCCTGTGCCTCACTCTCTCCTTCCTCTCTATCTCTTTACCTTTCAATCCTATCCTTTAATCACTCCTTTACCCCCACCCATCGGGAGCTACTGTTGAGGTGTCCTCCTTCTGAGAGACAGTTACGGGGGCTCGCTTTTCCCTTCTTTTAATTTTAAATTACTTCCCCCTCCCCCCACGTACTTCTATTCCGTATTCCGTTTTCTTTGTTACGTCACGCTTGAGGCGCCGCCCACACCGAAAGCTACTACGTTTTTGAATTTGGCCAATGAAAAGCACTCGTTGCCGCCTATAGTGTGTAAACAAAACAAGTGCGTCGGTTGGTCTAGTTTCGTGGATTTTTACAAAAACCCTAGTCTTTTCTGAGTATTGTGAGAAAAAAAATTAAAGGACTTCAGCGACTTTCTGGCAAAAAGTTGCAAAGCGGCCATACACTCAATTTATTTTTTACGTAAGTGGAAAAATCTTAGCATTTTTTGGGTATTTGGAAGAGGAAAATTTAAGGAGCTTAGCGACTTTCTGGCTGAGAGCCGTAAAGGGGTCGTATATAGAGGTGTGCGCCGACTGGTCGGCGCGCCGCTGCCGAGAGTTGTCGCCACGCCGACGCCGCCGGCGGCGTTTTTCATCGGCGCAATCGGCGCGCCATTTATGCGCCAGTACTGACTTTTCATCAATTTGTCTTCTTCTTTTTCATCTTGATTTATAGCTTCGTTTCACATTTTATGTAGCCAGTAAAACCCAGGCTTCTTAGTTATCTTCATCCAGCTTTAGAGACCGAGAGTACCACTATGAACAGCGGCACAAGTTCGGCGGCCGCTGCATGAAATGACATATTGCACAAATTGACAATAAAATAAATGTAACAGTTACAGTAAAACATAGACGCGGCCATCTTAGGCTTAAAAGCAATTTTTGCTAGTTTTCTATGTCGTAATTAGCAATGATTATGGTCCGACGACGTTGAATGTACTGACCCAGCATTTTAATGCGTGCGAGTTCACCGTAGCACTATTCGAATATTCATACGAATGTAAAATGGCATAATTATCAGTCCAAGATGGCAGCCTATCATCGTGCCCAAAACAGGGCGTGTATACAGAAGAAATGAAGTGGTAACAGTGTAGCACCAATGCAACTCATTAGATGAAGAACTACACAAGGCCCCGAAAGATGATATTGAAACAAGTTTAATCAAGAT
Organism: Rhipicephalus annulatus; assembly: GCA_013436015.1. Taxonomy (NCBI): domain Eukaryota; kingdom Metazoa; phylum Arthropoda; class Arachnida; order Ixodida; family Ixodidae; genus Rhipicephalus; species Rhipicephalus annulatus. The sequence continues at coordinate 98,914 of WOVY01003416.1, forward strand.
CAAAAGCGCCGAGGCATAATACATGCTCAACCCTACTCAAGGTATATCGACACCTGTCCGCCGTGTTAAAGTTGATAATTTTTGAGGATGACCCCTCATATGTAGCGTCTGCACATGCTGCAGAAAATATTCACCATCTGTTTTATTCTTTAACCTCCGTTGGTACCGGCCTTTTCAGGCATCGGATGGCCGGGATGAAGATGTCAAAGTAGTAAGATGGCAACAGAGAGAAAGGAAAGCTGCGGGATTAACCAGATCTTGGCATCCGGTTTGCTGCCCATCACTGGGGGTGGAAAAATAGGGGCAAGAAAGGGGGTGTAGAAATGCAGAAAAGAAAACGCATGTGCAGTTAGGAGTCGGATGGCAACAGAGGATTTATTACCGAGGATTTATTACATTCTGTACAGACAGGGCGAGAGATCTCGTGAGAATGAGCTGGGTGGCTCATTATCAAGTGTGCGTTTTGACTAAATCAGGGAATGTGTCCAGAATGCGCTGTTGCATCACGGGACACACACACCATTTCTGACGGTCCCGCTCACACTCGCTCAAGTCAACGTCTTTGGTTGGGGCGTGGCCGCCACACTGCACCTGTGACACCAAGAAACCACTGTGGTCGTCTCGTCGAACGTCTTATGGTGTCAGAATGCCAGCTCACTTCCCGGCTAAGATGGACAAAACACGGCGGACAGCAGGCTGGCAGCCCTTCGGTGACTTGTTTGGTGAACAAAGAAGGCCGCTCTCCCCCGTCGGCCCAGGCGCCCCGCGTAACAATGGCTATCCAGTGGTGAGCAGAGGCGTAATAAGCTTGTCTCAGGCCACCACTTTTAAAAAGAACAAAATAAAACTTAGAAAAACTTGCCAGTTGAAAGTTTACAAAAGATGGATGGATTCGTCAATAATGCGGTGACAGACACTTGGGCGACATGTCATATATGAGTTAGTCCAGCAAAACAGGTTCTCATCACATAACTTGAACGGACCTACTGGCACTGGGAGAGATGAACAATAATTGTCGCGGACAGTGGTGATGTACTTCTGTTGCGAAGGTAACGCACAGAGCAACCAAATAAATCTTGACATTATATATATTCAGTCCTGATAAAAAAGTAAGTCAAGTTGGAAAGCTCCTCATGTGGCGAAGTAATAAATTACTTCACCATACTTTATGGTGAAGTCATTTGGAATTAACTAATGCAACCGCTGTTTAATTGATATTCAATGACGTGACCGCAATCAACGGTGTGTAATCGCTATATAAAAACGTGGGAACGTTATCTGCGGACACAAGCGGGCGAATGCAGCGGAGAACGAATATGTCAAGTAATAAAGGCGATGTGATGCCGCACTCTGTGCCCTTTTACTTGCTCGTGATGTATTCGAAGGAGCGAGCCGAGTCTCGGGTAGAAGTCGATCAGAGTAGCCGGGGCTGATAAGAGGAACGTTTATATACGCTATTTACACACTAAAGGTAGCGTAACACTATATGTAGATGGTATAGCATCACGGAAGCTTGATGGGAGCTTCTGAGAGCTATTCAGAGCCTCTCGGTGCTCGCGTTTTAAGCCCGGGTTTTTCTAAAATTCTCTGCAGGAGAAAACAATGGACAGTTTGTAATAATCTGCAAGGCAGCTTTTCAGTAGGTTAGTTTTCTAACCAAAAACTATCGTTCGCAGACTGCTTTCCTCGCTCATTTTCTTTTTGCCATTCACCTTTTTGAGATCTTGTTGTGCTCGCGTGCCTTCGCTGAAATTCGGAGAGGTGACATATTGTTGCACTCGCGTGCTCGCATGCATTCACTGGAATTCGAAGAGGTAAAGGCCACAATGAGGAAAAACTAGAGTTCTTGGTTCCAAAACCAAACCTTACAGGAAAACCGCCTTGCAAATCATTGTAAACTGACAGACTGCATGTCCATTCAGTCCAGGGCAGTCCAGGGCAGTCCAAAAAATTGTCGTCTTCATCCCCGTCCCGCAAATGGGGGGGGGGGGTAGTGGTTAGAAGTCACCTAATTTATGCAGCACAGCAGGGAGCACGGCGCAGCGAATAAGGATAAAAAAACGAGAGAGGTAGAAAAAGAGAGAAAGTCAAACACTGCCTTTTTTTGAACCCAGGAAAAAAGAGAGGATGCACGTTCAGTTCGTCAAACGGCGAGAGAGAAACACAACGCAGGTCACAATGCAATAATACGCACAACACAGCACAGAGCAATAATGTTCCATCGCACGTGCAGAATAGGGTGTGCAGCGCTAGGTAGGCTAGTGCCTGTGGGAATTGATGACTGAAAGCACCACATGAGTGTAGGAAACATACCTGACGACGGATCCCAAGCTCTTGGCTAATTGTCCAGCGCGTCTCGTGGCGCGTTGAACTAATCAAGCAGCCTCGATTTCCAACAGCTCTTCCTATAGGCCGTCAGTCAGTCAGGCGTGTCCAAAACGTTTTTGATGAGGGGAGCCAACAGCCCCAAAGAATTCGAAGTATGACTGTCGTGTTGTCACCGCTTTTGGCGCATTTCGAGAGCGTTGACCAAGAACAAATCAGGGTAGGCTTAGCGGCAATCGTCCCCCGCGTCCAAACGGCGCCGAGCCAGGGAGGCCGATCCTAACATCTTCTACGGACACATGCACACAAGCACGCACAGTTTCACTCTGAGATGGAATTGGTATAGTGGTGGTGGTGGTTGAGGTAGAAGATGAGAAAAGGCACCTAATTTCTGCAACCCGGTCCGGGAGCACGGCGCAGTGCCTAGGTATAGTGCATGATCGCAATGACGTACGTAACGTGCATCTATTATAAAAAGGCGTGCAGTGCATGCGATTGCTTCTTTCCTTTGAAAGTCTCGTAATTCTAGTATATATTCATTATAAGCTGAGGTATGAGGCGGTTGTTAGTCGCATATACTTGGATTAAAGTACTACAAAGATTTATTCGCAGCGCATGACTTCTGTAAATAATACTCGTGAATAATGCGCCAAGAAAAAGGAAATCGCTCCTACCTTTTTCAAACTAAGTGCACACGTGGGAGTACTTGTTCTCTGTCTGCACTTTCCCATGGTTCATGAATGTTAAGCCCCACTGCCGTTTTTATAGAATACGTGTACAATAAGCCCCATCAACGCAGTGACAAGCTTTCCTACAGACTACCAAGCATTCGATCACCAGACATTTTCCCTCCGGCATATTTTGATTAATAGAAGCGACATATTATTGCTGGAAACCTGGTTTATGCACTGAGGCCCAGGTGCACAGATGTCGCATTATACAACTCTTGACCTATCGCGAGCGCGAAGACGGTAAGTAAAAGCCTCTATGCTATTGTCTGTACGGCCGGTGTAACGAAACCCTTAAGTCTTCAGGGTGTTGGTTTAAACCATGCACTTTGCCCATTGCCTATTTTTCATCATGACGTTTGTCTATTCACTGAGTGGTGCTATGTGGAACACGCGGCAGTAGTGCCGATGTGCTATTCGGTGCTGATACAAAAATAAAACGTGCTTGTATCTCTTCTTCAATGAGTCCTTCAATTAAAGCTATTCTAGGGGGCTGCATAGAATGACTATACGCCCGACACACTTGGAAAAGTAAAGCACATTGTAAGAGACCACGTCTGCTAATTGAAGGACTTGTAGATCATCACCATCTAGACTGTGGTGTTCTGCAGAAAGATTTTGAGCCAATGACGCGCCGAATTAGGTTCTAAATTTAACATTGATGTGTCCAGACAGAAATATACTAACAGCGCATTTGCTTGCAGAGTTGCCTGCGTACCGACTATAAGTTTTCAAACAATCTTTTACTTCTACTAATCTCTGTCCTCGCATGTGTTAATATGAAGGTGGTTAACTTATACTTTAAGCAATGCATCCTAGCATTAAGTGCAAGCTGAGCAGACGCGAGAAACATTTAGACAGCATATCCAGCTCTCTGTACTTATTCAGATTATTTCTGTGCAATTATTAGCTTTAGTCAACGAGGAGTTCGAATACTTTTAGAGTGCACCACGTGGATCTCTTGTGACACTGTGAAAGGATACCGTCGTGTCAAGCACCTCGTTAATTACACTCGAATATTTATAAGTTGATAGAGCACAACGATCAAGCAAAGAATCCGCGAAAATAAAAAAGGTATGCTTCGTGGCGGATAAGTTGCAATTATAAACCAAACATGATTACTGAAAAATTAAACATGGACCCTCCAATACTATTCGGTTAGTTCATAACTGTGACTTTCCTGCCATGCAACATTTTTTTGTTACTTTCATGGATTTTTTTGCTTTTGTCCGCACAGGTTGGTATCACTTTCCGGTAAGCGGAGAGCTGCACGTGGTTTCAATGCACCTACGTGGCACTCGAAACGCCGAAAATAAAAATGACGAACTATTGGAATGACGAAATTTAGAACAGCGAAAAATCAAGAAGCCAATTATACAAGATACCGAAAGTGTTCAATGTCAATAAATCAAAACACCTAACTATCCAAACGCTGAAATATCAAAATGTCTGCGTCACCTAGCTATACTGGAAGATGAAGTACCTAGCTAAATTAGAGGTTACGCCAGCACACTCTTTTACCATCATTTCCCGTTGTCCCTATACATTTATCGCAAGCCTTCATACAAATAGCAAGCTATATACTTTTCAACCCCCAATCACACATCATAGTGATTTCTTGCTTATCGCAAACAGCTTGTGTGCAATTCGTTGTCAAAAACTTGAAACTTCGTCATTGTCCGGGTTGCCCAGAGCAGCATCAAGCGATTTTGCGTAACCCTTGTTTCTTGCTCTGTAAGCGGCGGGGTTGTCGCTCCCTTGACGATGTTTTCGAGTCTGGCTTGCTTCCTCTTTATGGTAGCAATAAGCCGAAAGTGCATGGCTGTAGTACATCACTTTCTTCGAGATTGTCATGCAAGTACCTTCTACAGGAAGATCGGTAGTCACTCTGGCGTTGCAGTTTCCTCACTTCTCGCACCCCCAATGGTGCCTAGAATACACTTTCACGTCAAACACATAAACATAACCACAACTGAAACAAATATTGGTTTTCCTTTTTGAGAACACACCCCGCCACATCCTCGTCCATTTCCCTCCGAATCGAGGGTATTCGCGTGCATGGTTCAAGGGATTTTCGGTGATACGTCTTTTCAGCATTTTCATTTTCCAGCATTCGTTGTTTTAGGTATCTCGATTTTATGGAGTTTAAAATTTTCAGCTTTCTGACATTCGACCTTTTAATAAATCGGCGTCTTGATTTTCAGCATTTTGATAGAGACCCAAGCTAACACTCTCTAATAAATTACTTTAATTATCCTGAACAAAGCTGTATTTATTATTATTTATTTATTTATTTCAATACCCTCAGGGCCCGAGGGCATTACAGAGGGGAGTGGGTTACACAACATAATGAAAAAGTGGAAAATTGGTGGTTACATGGATCAGTGAAGGAAACCAACGAGAAATAATGCACATTATAAGAACAAAAACAGGTATTAAAGAACTACAAAGCTTAACAGGCCTACCGAAAAATGGAAATACTATATTCCTAAAAATTATATATATATAATATATATAGTATATAATATATATAGTGCATGCTCTTTAAATTCTCCTCACTTCCACGTAGCTTGTACTTCACGCTAGGATCCATTCTTACAATGTATGAACACCAGCAAGCTCACAGATAACTTAGACAAAACGAGGATAACTAGTGAATGAATTTTCTCACATAAAACAAAAAGTAAACAAAAACTTTCAGTCAATACGCAATAAAAATCACTACTAAATGGACTGTTCAGTATATGTTTACCTGGACCACGTAGATGTTAAACTTACGACCACTTATCAGCAAAAAAAAACATGTTTTTTTAGCAAATTTTGTCGCCAGTTGCCCCCACTTTTTTGCATTACTTGCGTTTAAATTTATTTTTCTCTACAGAAAAACTGCTTGACAATTCGTTAATACAATCTATTTCATTTCGCTATTATCTGTCTATAGAAAAGAATCTCCAGTATGGGCCATATTTCTCTTCTTTAGGGCAGCTGTAAACACCCATGAAAGGGTTCGTAAAAATCATTTCAAGTTAAAAGGACACCCCTATTCAATTGAACAACTTTTCTCTATTTTAATATAGGAGTGAGTAAGTAAAAATTTTATTGAGAAAGTAGAACGGATTTTTGACAATACAATTTACGAGTCAAGCTTCAAGCTTTGCAAAAACAAGTCGCATGCGTTTTACGGTACTCAAAAATATATGTCAAGAAGCATTTCAGGGGAAACCCCTTTCTCTATAAATAGATGATCTCCAGTTTTTTAAAGCTAATCTCTAATGGTCGGGCGCCAAGGTTTGGAGATATGGCGTGGAATAGCCCAGTGATAACATTGCCACACAAAACTATTTGTTCGCTCTATATTGAGGTGTGAAGTTAATTTTGACTTGTAGCCCCACGTGGTGCAAATGGCGTCTCGATGTGGACACAAATTACATTTTTCATAAGCCCGTGTTTCTTCTCACAAAATTAAAAAAAAACTTTGGTCCTCTAAAAATATAGGCATAATATACCCTCCCCAAAGCAAGCATATTCTTACTCAGGTATTTATGCATAGCGCTACAACACAAAGAAGTAAACCAGGAGCAGAATCAGGATTATTTAACGGTGGGGCACTCATGATAAGTGAGTTTCTTAAGGGTGGGCGGGGAGGCAGGGAACTTAGTCATTGTGTTGTGACTATGTTCTCTCTTTTTGGGGGAGAGGGCTATGGGGGGCGAGTGAAAATTGAGGGGGGGGAGCTCTAGCTCCCCAGTACCCACCCCTCGCGCCGCTACCTGAAAGAAATGCAAACAGAACATTTCGGCAAGATTTCTGGATTCCTGTATGACAGAAAATTAGCAACAATATTGTTCAGCTTTTAACACCTGGCCCAAATGATTTTGCTTAACATGAAAACCAAATTCGCCATTCAAACGAGCAAGGTTATAGTAAATTTCGCAAACAACACTCAGACTACACTCTGCGAAATACGGAAAGATCCCCCCTACGGCATAGGTTGGCAAAACAAATGGAACTCACTCAGACTAACTCAATAACCATATATGAAAAATATTTTGCTTTGGACTCATTCGGACTGAGACTAAACGGAATTTCTCTCTAATTAAACTCGCTTAGACTCAGACTCATCAAAACGGACTCGCTCGGACTTAAACTCACCAAAATAAAACGAAAATATAACTGGCAAACTCAGACTCACCAAAATTTCCCTGAAAAGGACTCGCTCGGACTCACAGACTCGCCAAATGTTTCTAAAACCGACGCACTCGGACTAAAAATGAGCGATATTCGACTTGGTCCGGCTCATACAATAAACGTCGAAGGAGCACCATTAAAAAATAGATGTGAAACAATAGCGATTGCCAAGCAAGCTTTACAAAAGTGGGTGAAAATATTATTTTCATCCACTTTTCTTTGTTTTTATTTACATTCCATTTGTTGTAATAACTTCCCCTATACATTCCGTGGCATTACTGTCTGTTAGATCTCATTAATATTGTGTCAAAACACGGAAAAACGAGCCCTTAGGTATACACTTCTTTCCCTTATTCATTAACGAGGGTCTCGTACTGGTAGACTCGGTGTCATCAGGTTGTATACGAGGGACTATCGGTCAGCTGCTCGCTCGTAATAAGTTCACGTGCTACGTGACGCCACACATGCGCATAAAAGGGTGTTTCGCACTCGCCGCTTGGCTTATAGATGGCACTGACTGACACTCCTACTTCTAAATTCACATATAAACCCAAAAAAGTGGATGGAGGGAAGGCCGCTGTGGTAGCTCAGCGGTTGGAGCATCGAACGCGTTATTCGAAGGTCGTAAGTTCGTTTCCTGCTCACGGCTGGTTATTTATTCACCCACTTTTCTTTATTCTTATTTACATTCGATTGGTTCTAATAACTTCTCCTATACATTCCTTGGCATTACTGTCTGTTAGATCTCATTATATATATATATATATATATATATATATATATATATATATATATATATATATATATATATATAATTAATCATATATATATATATATATATATATATATATATATGATCAGAGTTTCTTCCGGCTACCGTAATAAAAGTTATAAACTTCGAGAATAGTGCAGTATAGGAAACAAAACAATAAAATATTATTTAATCCTAACAGTTTCGGCTGGCGGACCAGCCTTCTTCGGAGGATGTTAGTGACTTACATCCTCCGAAGAAGGCTGGTCCACCAGCCGAAACTGTTAGGATTAAATAAATATTTTATTGTTTTGTTTCCTATACTGCACTATTCTCGAAGTTTATAACTATATATATATATATATATATATATATATATATATATATATATATATATATATATATATATATATATATATATATATATGTGTGTGTGTGTGTGTGTGTGTGTGTGTGTGTGTGTGTGTGTGTGTGTGTGTGTGCTTTGAACATACAAACCCAAGTTCTTTCCTGTGCCTCTAAATATTAATAATAAAGAGAAACTTAACATTACATGTAATTTCCGTGACAGGCACATGCGCACTAATAGCACTAAATACAATGAGTACCACACGAATTGGCTGCTGTAAATACATGTGCTATTTTGAAATTTGGTGATACTGTGCTGGTCAATACATTCGCCCACGCTTGTAATTTTTGGTCATTGTGCGGAATGCTGTAGTATAAAATTTTTGTCAGCAGAAAATCTGAGAACCATGACTTGACAGGGTCGCGTTCTTTAAAAAGTCTGTTACCTGCCCCGAGTTTCGAATCAGGTAAGGTGCATTCATGGTTCATCATTCATCAATCTTCCGGCAAAACACTGCAAGAAAAACTTGTCTTAATTGTATGCACTGGTGTTAGCGCACATGTACGTGTTATCCTGCATCAGCTGAGTCTTTCGACAATAACTTATCAGTTGCAATACAGCGCCTGTGTTTGCGTTTTTTTAGGTGGGCATGATTCTGTTGTATTGTATGCTGCTTCCTCAAAAAGAAAATATTGACTAGGTCGTTAGCTACCTGCTGCAAAAAAAGACAAGATGCAACATTTTTTCCGTCAGTACTCCTCTCTCTACCCCCCCCCCGCACACACACGCACACAAGGGCTACAAGCATCCAAGAAGGAAGAGGGGCTGTTTACGGTTTCGCACCTGTCATTCCTTCTCTAAATGTTTCGATGTGAGGGAATTTGTCGGAGCAGCGAGGATATAATGTACGCCTGAAATCGAAGGTGAACATTCGACATAAGTCTGCCTGTTTTGGATAGAAACTGAAGAAATGAGAACTCCATTTAAAATTGATTTAAGGAAAAAAAACCATGTTTCGAAGCTGGTCCGGCTTCTTTCTCAAGGGTGAGATATTGGCTTCAAAACATCGGTATTTCTTAACATGTTTTTGTTAGAGTTTTCTGATTACTTCAATGTACAAGTTGAAGTGGGGATGGTGGTAAAGTAAAGGGTTGCCCCAGTGACTTTCGCATTACTCCATTAGGCAAAATATCTTCTCTTTTCATCTTGCTGTGTAATCTTCTTGCCTTCTCATGACTTTCGGCTAAGCTTTGTTTTGTGCTTGGCAGCCCAGGGTGAGGTGAGTTTCCGCGACACTTACCTGCCTTCAAACCAGTTATACTGCATGCAAGCTTCCCCTGAATGGATGAATCTGTGGTTTAATAAAAGGAAAAAATACACTATCTTTCCTTGCAAGAGCACAGCTCAGTGGCTTGAAGGGAAGGGGGGGAGAGTGGAGAAAAATAGTTTAGAAGTAGGTAGGAGGAGAATGTTTGGAAGAACGTGATGGCCATGGCTGCTATAAAGCAGAAAGAGAATAGGAGCCGTTGGCAGGGCAGTCCAAGTCGTACGACTTGGAAATGTGGAGCTGCAACCACGTACGCACATACCAATGGTAATTCGCACGTGAAAAAAAATGTTCTAGATCACCTTTCTTGGGCTAGAATGCAGAAAACTAGCTAAATGATAAAACTAAAATAAATAAAAAAATAACTGATAATCCAACCACCAATTGTCACCACATCTGCGGAAGGAAGGAAAAACGTAATCCGTGACCTCGGCACCAGCGGCTACACAGAGGCATTTATTCGATGAACACTGTGTATAAGAAAAAACACGGGAAACACGACACCAATGGCACTGCAACGACGCCCCATGTCGACCCAACTTGAGCGCAGGGAACAGCGAATGGAGCACAATGGCAGAACACTGCGACACCACTCGCAACATGTTTGCCCCATACCAGTCCCGACGGCACGGTGTAGAGCTCGTTGCATTGTTTTGTAGTCTTTCTGCATTCCTTGAAGTGCACGAACGACGCGAAAGCTTGGGTACGAGACGCTTAAGCGTGGAAAATGACTTTGCCATCAAACCTTTTGCATGTGGACTGGACGAACGCAACGACTGGTGAGGGACGACAGGAAGTTCTTACGCACATCAAAGATGACTATGAATGGAAAAGTGTTTGAATAGGTATGAAAAAAAAACTACAAGAAGACGGGTGTTGCTATGTCGTGTCGGTAGTACAACAGAACTGCAGGCCTGTTGGGAAAAGATGGCAGCAATATCTCATAAAGATACTCGAGAATTAAAAACCTCTCTGATTGTCGAGAGGTAACAGAACTCTTCGACCACGTCACGGCTTGAATAAATTTATTTCCACGAGTGATGAGGATCACGTATGGCATGAACGGTGCGTTTCTGCCTCCTTCCTTCTTGAAATATGGCCGCCACAATTTTCATGGTACCCTAAATTACGCAGCCACTGTTTAATTGGTAGCAAATGACAAGACAAAAGCTCAGGGTCTGTGTCATCGCAACATTTTAACAAAACTTGAAATCCAGCCAGATGGCGCATTGCTATCGGAAAATTTTGAGCGGAAACAAATGCTTCCACGCAATGTTCACAAGCACCCGTCCTGTTTCTCTCGTTCTTGTTAACGTCTTGTTTGGCGCTCACAACTTTCCCAATCACTACATTTATTCAAGAAAAAACTGAAGTGGCATCTTAGGGCACAAGCAGTTCAACGCAATAGACAGAGAGAACGGGTGCTCGATTGCTCGCGAATCATGCTGCTTTCTCGTCGTTGAAGCCACATTAATAATGAATCCAGAGCTTAGCACTTATTCTCCGTTGATTAGGTAGATAATCATAGGTTAAGCTCAGTGTAGATTCCGATGTCACATAATGAGGGTGACCTGGAGTGGCACATGTGTCACAACATCCTGCAGAACCCAATTCTATGCCTTCGTACCATCATGCTCGTTTAATACGAACGTTTGTAGATTGGGTTATAGAAACAACATTAAAAGACCGAGAACTATTTATTTCTTCCGTTCGTTAGTAACGCACTTCGTTATGCATTCTTCTGTTCTCTGGGAAAATACCACGTCAGTTTTGTAGCATTAATTAACATAAATTGCTGTTTCTATTTCACCACAGTCAGCGAACAGTGTACTCTATGAACACATCACCTACATTAAACTTCGTGCCAGCAAAATGCATACAATCCTCAATTACATCACAAAACAAATACGGTTTTCACAGAAAGAATATCCTAATGCCTCGTTAGATATTCAAACATTAGGTTAAAAATAGTGTGGGCATTTATTATACCAATCCTCTTCATCTGTACATTATAATCATTATCATGTGTTGCTCATGCATCCTCATCGTTGTCACGTAGCACCATCATCTTGGTTCGTTCATCTCAGCTGTCGGCTGCTGGTTCTTCGGGCCTAATAAAGGTCTTCCAAACCAAGACTTCATACGTGGTGGAGCGTGCTGTTGGACCCCCGTCATCCTCTCGACCACTCTACCCCCTGGAGCTACGTTCAGGTCGCCGCTTGGGCCAGGTGTCCGGAAATATGTCGCACCAAGAAGAGGTCGGTGCTGCAGCCGTTCCCACTCCGCCACCACGTACAGCGCCTTTTCACGTCATAAACAGCCTCCAGCATGAGCCCCATTCCTTTGCTGGTATGCGCGGAGAAGATGTGGAGGAATGGCTGGACGATTTCGAACGTGTCGGCGCTGCTAACCGGTGGGATAACACCTACAAACTCGCTTACGTGTCATTCTACCTCACGGGTGTCGCGAAGACGTGGTTCCTCAACCACTTCATCGACATTCCCGACTGGTCAGCCTTCAAATATCAGCTTCGCCATGTCTTTGGCACACCGGCTGTTCGTTCAGCTCTCGCAAAGAAAGCTCTCGCGACACGGAAACAGCACATCGGGGAGTCGTATACATCCTACATCGAGAATGTCCTTTCACTTTGCCGCCGGGTTGACACCCCAATCACAGAGTCAGACAAGTTACGCCAGCTTCTTAAGGGGATTAGACCCCGTCGCATTCAATGCCCTTGCATTCCAGAATCCGGCTACTGTTGCTGGCGTTGCGACAACCTGTCAGCGCATCGAAGAACTTGAGTCGATGCGCCTACAACCGGACAGCGACGCGGCCCGTATTACGGCGGATACGAACCTACGAGACACAATAAGGGTAATTATACGCGAAGAATTAGAATCAATGGGATTCACACTACCTTCAGTGTGCCCCATTCAGTCTTCTTCAACGTCATTGCGGGATGTCATCAGGGAGGAGCTCACGTCCATGACCCATATGGCACACCTGCAGCCCACTGTCGCTCGTACTCTCCCATCGTTCTCGCATGCCGTCGCCGCACCATCAGGCACCGTCAGCTCGACGTCGCTACCACGAACGTACGCGTCGGTTGCTGCCGCACCTCCCAGAAGCTTTCCCACGAGCTTTCCATCAACACTGCCTGAGCCATCATCTGTCCCTCTCACTGCTCTCTCTCCCGGTGCATCTAACACAAGCCACTACCCTCCTTATCGATCGACTCGCCCTACGTGCTATTATTGCGGCTATCGTGGTCACATTTCACGCTTTTGCCGCAAGCACCAGCAAGATGAGCGCCGAGGGTACGACATACGCGAACGAGACTATACCGCAGGAGCCTTGTACCAGGGCCGTCGTTATTCGTCACCGCCACGTCGGTATCCATATCCGCCAGCATCCGGTGAACTGCGCAGTAGTCATCGATCAACCCGACGCCATTCACCATCACCCTACCGTCGCTCCTCTTCTCCTCTTCAGCCTGCTTCCCTCGCTTCTGATCGGCGTCCGGAAAACTAAGTGATGCAGTTTTGGAGGACAAACTGCATTCCAACACAGTACTCCGATTCCTCCAGTGCGCTCTTACAATATGATTGCAGTCACAGTTGAGGGAGTGGACGTTGATGCTTTGGTGGACACTGGGGCTGGGTTTTCTATTATTCGAGCTGATTTGTATACCCGTCTTCGAAAAGTCACGACGCCTTATGATGGACCAACACTGGTTACAGCCCAGGGAACAATGATTCGCCCTTCCGCTCTCTGTACTGCCCGTGTGCTAATCGACGACATTCTTCATCACATACAATTCGCTGTGCTATCCCCGTGCTCCCACGAACTCATTTTAGGCTGGGACTTTCTTTCGTCTGCTTCCGCGGCTATTTGTTGTGCACAACGTGTCGTCCATCTTACTGACACAGACCACTTGCTTAGTGACGAAACCTACAGGCCACTTCGACTCATCGCTGCTGTAGACATCGAGTTACCCCCGAACGAACATCAATTAGTCACAGTTTTGTCCAAGGACGTCGACTCTGGTGACATTTTGGTCACTCCATTGCCCCGTTGCCTTAATAAAGGCATAGCTCTCGCATCTGGTGTGGCTCGCTTCAACAATGGATCTGCTGTCCTCACTGCTACGAACACCACACCAGATAAAATTTTACTGCCGCGGGGCACTACTGTCGCCTGCGTTGCCGATCTGGAGCCTGTGTGCGTCGTGTCTCTTACCCCTGCCTCCTCTAAAGGCCACCCTGGAGATCATTCTGCTTCCTCGGCCTTTACAACAGCCATCAACAAGGACTTAACAGACTCGCAGAAGCAGCAGCTGCTTGATTTGTTGCAAAAGCATGCAAACTCTTTTGACGTTCATTCATCCAGCCTGGGTCAGACAACTGCTACAGCACATCGTATTCAGACCGACGGAACATCCATTGTGCATCGTCGTCCGTACCGCGTTTCCCTAGGCGAACGAAAAATCATTGAGGAAAACGTAGACGATATGCTGCAACGGGAGATAATCCGACCCTCAACCAGTCCTTGGTCGTCTCCAGTGGTTGTGGTGCCTAAAAAAGACGGTTCCGTATGATTTCGCGTCGATTACCGAGCACTCAATAATACCCGTGCCACACGGGCATAGAAAATGACATTTGGTGGCGAAGGCCTTCAGTTCCCGAATGACATTTGTTTCGCCGGCGCTGCTACACGTCAAAAGCGAATGACATTTGACTTGATGATGTCGATCACAGCACCTTCCAAGTGAGCATTGAGTGAATAGCAATAAAAAAATTAAGAAGCATTTACAAGCTTCATACACATCAGATAATCATCAAATGTAGAAATAAGCGTATTACGCTGTCCTAAGTTTTAGTTTCTTGCTTTGTTTTACAATGTTGCAGCCGACCGTAGCAACCTAAGCCAACACTAGTCAGATCCACAGCGTACATAGACACTAAAATTGACAAGCGTTTCATTATCAATACTTTATTTTCTTCGTATAACGTTCAAATCATCTTTTTAAAACTTTAGTGCAAATAAAAGACGGGAAATTTCATTTTTAGCTCAATATGATTTGTTTTATATACTTTCAGGTAAATCGCACTTCGCGAGCTGTGTCGTCGAGAGTAGGCATTTCTCAGTCAACTGAGTTCTGGCGAAGGCAGTTGGTGGCGAATGGCATTCAAATGGCATTCGGATGAATGCCATTTTGTTCGCCCGTGTGGCACCGCGCGAATGGCAATAAATCTGAAGGCAGTTCGGGGGTAAATGCCATTTTTTCTGCCCGTGTGGCACGGGTATAAGATCACTAGGAAGGACGTATACCCCATTCCACGTATCGACGACGCCCTCGATTCCTTACAAGGTGCTGAATTCTTTTCAAGCCTCGACTTGCGTTCCGGCTATTGGCAAATTCCCATTCACGAAGATGACAAAGAAAAAACTGCGTTTGCAACCCCGGACGGCCTATACGAATTCAATGTTATGCCGTTTGATCTATGCAATGTGCCCGCAACTTTTGAGCGCTTGATTGAAACCGTGCTGCGTGGCGTAAAATGGAAGACTTGCCTATGTTACCTCGATGACATTGTTGTCTTTTCATCGACGTTTCCTCAACATCTGCAACGCTTGGACGAGGTCCTGACTTGCCTTGCGGGCGCTAGTCTTGAAATTAACACCAAGAAGTGCCATTTTGCCAGCAGATCTATCAAGGTCCTCGGTCATGTTGTGAGCAAGGACAGAATTCGTCCAGACCCTGAGAAAACTGCTGCGGTGCCTCGCTTCCCTCGCCCTGACAAGCCGAAAGATTTGCGAAGTTTCCTTGGTCTCGCCTCTTACTTTCGGCGATTCATACAAAACTTTGCCTCCATAGCCGCACCACTCCATAAGCTACTTGCTTCTCGTACGCCCTTTCAGTGGTCTCAGGAATGTGAATCGGCTTTAGACAGGTTGAAGAGTGCCCTCACGACCGATCCTGTACTTTCTCATTTTTACGATGGTGCACCGACCTTCCTACATACAGACGCTAGCGGCCACGGTTTAGGAGCCGTGCTTCTCCAGCGCGACAACTCTTCGCGAGAGCGAGTCGTTGCGTACGCCAGCCGCGTCCTCTCCACAGCCGAGAGGAACTACACGATCACCGAGAAGGAGTGCCTCGCCATCGTTTGGTCAGTGCAGAAATTTTGTCCCTATCTTCACGGCTGCCATTTCACCATTGTGACCGACCACCATGCTTTATGTTGGCTTTCGACACTCAAGAACTTGTCGGGACGCCTCGGCCGCTGGATTCTACGCCTACAAGAGTATGATTTTGACATCGTATAGAAGTGTAGCAGAAAGCATAGCGACGCCGATGCTCTCTCTCGCTGCCCACTACCAGCGGCTCCCCTCAGCGTTTCCGCAATCACTTTGCCCAACACACCCTCAGAGTCCACGTCTACGGCGGTTTCCTCTCTCGCCTCTATGAATCAGCTGCCTTCGGACGACCCGCACGATTTTTCTTCTCGACAGCTGGCTGACCCATACTGTCGACGTATTATAGGCTACCTCACTGGCAGTTCCCGTCCACCTAATGCGAGACTCCGTCGCCAACTTTCGCAGTTTAAGCTGGATAACTCGGTGCTGTACCGCAAAATTTACCATCCTGATGGTCAGCGCTGGGTTCCCGTTCTACCCCGATCGCTTCGGTCCGAAGTCCTCAGAGCACTTCATAACCATCCGATGGCTAGTCACCTTGGTTACCACAAAACCTACGATCGCCTTCGAAGTCGGTTTTATTGGCCAGATATTACCACTAGTGTAGCTCGGTACGTTGGGTCCTGCACTACCTGCCAATGTAGAAAACTACCCACATCTGCTCCAGCCGGTACACTACAGCCTCTTCCGTGCCCAGCCACACCATTCGAAGTTGTAGGCATCACTCTTTATGGCCCCCTTCCAGTCAGTGCTGCTGGAAACAGATGGATAGTAACAGCCGTTGACCATTTGACGCGCTACGCCGAGACGGCATCCGTCACTAGCGTTTCAGCTTCTGAAATTGCCGATTTCATCCTCCGAGCCATTATACTGCGTCGTGGTGCTCCACGTGTATTGCTCAGTGACCGTGGAAGGGCCTTCCTTTCACAACTAGTGAACGAACTTTTTTGCGCCTCTGGCACAACTCACAAGACTGCTTCTAGTTATCTTCCCCAAACTAACGGCCTCACTGAGCGATTCCATCGCACTCTTGCTGACATGATCGCCGCCTACATTCAACCAGACCACAAGAACTGGGATGTAGTCCTACCATTCGTCACTCACGCCTACAATACGGCTATTAGGCGGACAACCGGCTACTCACCATTTTACCTAGTTTATGGACGCTCCCCTACTTCTCTCCTGGACGTCTCTTTCTTTACCTGCCATGTGGATTCATCCCCATCCTCTTCAAAAGAATACGTTTTACGGCTCGCAGAGAGCCGCCAACGTGCTCGTATAAACACTGAAGCCCGACAGCAAGACAGAAAGCTGGTTTATGATGAATCGCATCGTGCTGTATTCTTTCAACCTGGAGACGAAGTGCTCCTTTTGACGCCTATTCGCACACCTGGTTTGTGCGACAAATTCCAGCCACGGTTTATCGGGCCGTACACAGTTCTTGAAGAAACTTCACTAGTGAATTATCGCGTGACGCCACTTGTAGCGCCAGCAGATCGCCGTTATCGAACTACTGAGGTCGTTCATGTCTCCCGTATGAAGCCCTTCATGCGACGTTCTTTGTCCCCTTGACTTGCCGCGGCCAGGCTGGCCACTTTCACGTGGGGGGAATTAGTGTGGGCATTTAGTATACCAATCCTCTTCATCTGTACATTATCATCATTATCATGTGTTGCTCATGCATCCTTATTGTTGTCACGTAGCGTCAACATCTTGGTTTATTCATCTCAGTTGTCGGCTGCCGGTTCTTCGGGCCTAATAAAGGTCTTCCAAACCAAGACTTCATAATAGCACCATCATGAACGGGATTAACTCAGTGGCCAAATTTCACTGCAAACAGAGCTCGAATAACTGCACCTTGCAGCTATGCAATATGCATTGCATGAGGTTTTAGAGGTGTGGTTACATCAATAGTTCAGGTTACATTGTTTTAGCGTAGAATTAGCTATTTAGTCAAGTTTACTGTGTTTTTAATGTTAATATTTCACCTCATCGGTCATTTAGTGACGGTAATTTCATTTCCACATCCTTGAATGAGAGTTATGAATAGTTGATATCCAAGCATTTTTTTAAAGATATATGACTGGTTTTTATCAACCCTAGAACGAGTTCCGAGAATGATGATGATATTTGATGTTTTGTGGCGCAAGGGCCATTTCACGGCCAAGGAGCGCCAGTTCATCTTTCTAAAAATATGGACAATGATTGTGATAAGCGGCTGTATAAGGGCCATAAAATTCCTCGCGGTAAGGCGGGTAAGAACATACGAGTAATAAAATCATGACCATGCCGTGAAAGGTGCGTGTGGTGTGAATAGATCATAAAAGTTGGTGATAATAAAAGACGCTGCTGGATATGTATGGCATTAGCACAAGTGCCTCACTCGTTCATACCTTTGCGTCCAAGGGCCGTGAGGCAAGTGCTTTCTTGTGTAACCACCGCAGCAAAAACCTCTCTGGAGAGGTCGTGCAACGAAATGCCCGGGTATATGATATGAAAACTATGAATTTCTTTTAAAAACGCTAACAATGATTTATGACTAAAAAGCGGTTCCCTACCGATGAACATTGCAGGGTGTAAAGGTATATGTTGCTGGTAGGGTAATAGAAAATGTTGTTTACTTAGAGTTTCTAAGTGTTTGCACTGGATTAACATGTGAAAGACTGTTAATGCTTCACCACATCTGTCAAACAATGGTGGATCGTCACCAGACAAAAGATAAGTGTGCGTCGCGTATGTGTGTCCTATCCTGAGTCTCGTTAGTATTACCTCTGTGACGCGATTTCGATACGGGCAGCCAATGACCAAGGGGTGGCTTAATAACGTGTAGTTTGTTTTGTGTGTGTGTATCCTACTTGCTCTGCCAGTATACCCTGAGGCTTCGTTTGAGACACGGCTTAAGATCAAGGGCCGGGATTGATATGGGTGTAGGGGCAGTGCTTTTGTAGACGGATGCAGCGAGCTGATCCGCCCTCACGTTGCCTTGAATCTCACGGTGCCCTGGCACCCAGCACACTACAACATGTTGTTTGAGTGTGTAGAGTGTGCACAAAATGGAGTAAAGTGAGACAAGGACTGGGTTTTTGTGTTTTTAAGAGTGTGCAGAGCCGTTACCACACTGAGAGAGTCCGTATAAATCACTGCTTTTTGTATTTGTCATTGCTTGATGTGTTTAGCCGCCACAAGTATCGCATAAGCTTCCGCTGTGAAGATACTTGTGCCTGGATGTAGAGGGCCAGCATCCGAAAAGGATGGGCCGACAGCAACGTAGGACACAGAGGAGTTAGACTTGGAGGCATCTGTAAAGAACTCAGGACGTGTGTATTTGTGTTGAAGTTCCAGGAAGTATGTTCAGATATGGGCAATAGGCGCATGTTTTGTAACTTCTAGAAAAGACCCACCACAGTCTATAGTCTGCCATTGCCACGGTGGCGGGTATGCTACAGGAGCCATTAAACTGTGTTTAAGTGAGACTCCAGTTTCCTCAGCAAGACTCTCAGGCGAACTGAGAAGGGCTGCCTCATCGAAGGCCTGTTTTGAAACAGAATTGAGCTCGACAAATCATTAATAGTAGAGTATGAGGGGTGCTTCTTGTCTGCTTTCACCTTAAGGAAATAAACAAAGGACACGTAAGTTCTCTGCAGATGAAGCGACCACTCATTTGACTCAACATAAAGGCTTTCTACGGGGCTGGTGCGAAAAGCACCCGTAGAAAGTCGGATGCCCAAATGGTGCATGGGGTCCAGCATCTTCAAAGCACTTTGAGTCGCAGACTGATAAACAATGGCCCCATAATCTAAGCGGGTGCAAATGAGGCTTCTATATAGGTTCATGAGACATTGCCTGTTACTACCCCACCTAGTACGTGACAACACTTTTAAAACATTCATGGCTTTTAAACATTTAGTTTTTTAGATACTTGATGTGCGGTACGAAGGTCAACTAGTTGTCCAAGATTAATCCTAAGAATTTATGTTCCGTATTAACAGACAGACGTTGACCTTTCAGTTCAATGACGGGTTCTGAGTGCATGCCTCTCTTTCGGGAGAACAAGACACACGTGCTTTTTCGTGGGTTCAGTCGGAATCCGTTTGCCTCTGCCCATTTGGAGACCTTGTTTAAACCTAACTGAACCTGCCGCTCACACTTTGCCAGATTGCAAGATCTAAAGCCAAGCTGGACGTCATCGACATATGTACAATAAAACATATCGCGGGGAATGGACAAGCGCAAGGAATTCATTTTGATGAGAAAAGTGTGCAGCTAAGTACACCACCTTGTGGCACGCCTGTTTCCGGGACAAATAATTGGGAAAGAACCGTGCCCCCTTGGACACGGAATGTTCCGGTTTGACAAGTAATTTTCGATTATGTGAAACATTCTTCCGCGCACGCCAAGGTGGGACCGGTCTCTTAGAATTCCAAAACGCCATGTTGTATCATAAGCCTTTTCGATATCGAGGAATACAAAGAGAAAATATTGTTTATGGACGAAGGCGTCCCTGATCTGTGCCTCGATACGAACAAGGTGGTCTGTGGTGGATCTACTTTCTCGAAACCCGCACTGAAATGGGTCGAGCAAATTGTTTGTTTCAAGGATATGTACAAGTCGGCAATTTATCATTTTTTCGAAGACTTTGCACAAGCAGCTTGTAAGTGCAATAGGCCTATAACTCGAAGGTAAAGAAGGGTCCTTGCCCTCTTTCAAAATGGGAATAATAATAGCCTTCTTTCCAGGAGGTAGGGATAGTGCCAGAAAACCAGATAGCATTGTACAATCAAAGTAAGGTTTTTCGTGTTTCGATTGGTAGGTTTTTTAACCTTTCATACACCACACGGTCAGAACCTGGGGCAGAAGTACTGCAGGAGTTTAGAGACGTTCGCAGCTCAGCTAGACTGAAAGCTTGGTTATATGCCTCGTATCTAGTGCATTTGTGTTCGAGTTTCTGCTTTTCTATTCTTGTTCTGTATTTTTGGAAAGTTTCAGTATAGTGGGATGAGCTGGACACCTGTTCGAAGTGTGCACCCAGGAAGTTTGCCTGATCTTCCAAGGTATCACCCTGAGTGTTTACGAGTGGAAGTGTGTGTACTTGTTTTCCTACTATCCTACCGACCATGTTCCAGACTTTAGCCTCCTGTGTGTATGAATTGATCCCTGACAAAAACTTCTGCCAGCTTTCTCTTCTGGCCTGCCGACGCGTTCTCCTGCCTTGAGAGTTTATTTTCTTGAAGGTGTCAAGATTTTCGGCTGTCAGTGAGTTCCGAAACAGCCTCCAAGCTCTGTTTTGCTGTTTGCGCGCGTTTCGGCATTCAGAGTTCCACCATGGCACACGCCGTTTTCCAGGGTGTCCATTTGTTTGTGGGATGCATTTTGTTGCCGCATCAATGAAAAACGCTGTGAAGTAGTTGACAGCAACATCAATGTTCAAAGTACGTGTGTCATTCTAACCTAGACGAGCGATGGTATAAAACTGTTCCCAGTCGGCTCTATTTATGAGCCACTTGAAAACACGTGGTGGGCACTCAGTTACTGTAATTGTGCTCAAAACTACGGGGAAGTGGTCACTTCCGTACAGATTACTGACGACTTTCCACTGGAGTAGAGGCACAAGAGATGGAGATACTATGCTTAGGTCTATGGAGGAGCAGGTGTTGTTAACGAGATTATAATAGGTTGGTTTTTTTTCAATTTAGGAGACACGAGCTCGACGAGAGAAGAAACTGTTCAATCAGTCGACCTTGCGCGTCATACCGAGAGTCACCCCATAGCCTGCTATGCGCATTAAAGTCTCCAAGGAGAACATAAGGCTCCGGAAGTTCATCAATTAGAGAGTGTAAATCACGTTTTTGCAGCTGATAGCTAGGAGGAATGTAAATAGTGCAGATTGTGATCAGTTTATCAAAAAGAACTGCTCGAACAGCCACTGCCTCAAGGGATGTTTGGAATTGTAAGTGTGTGCATGCAATTTTTCGATTCACTATGATGGCAACACCTCCGGATGATGTCATGACATCAATTAACACGGTTCTTTCGGAAAATAACGTATTTTCAAAGAAAGTTTGTGTGTTTTAAATTAAGGTGTGTTTCTTGTACACACAGCACTTTTGGTGAGTGTTCATGTAAGAGTTCTTGGATGTCGTCAAGGTTTCTGAGAAGGCCCCTGACGTTCCATTGTATAATTTGAGTGTTCATGGTGAATGTAAAATAGTGCTGTGTGTACGAAAAGCGAGTGGCTGTTTAGACAGGGAGCTTGAGTTCACTTAACAGGGCCGTCACCAGGCCCTGTTATCTGCTTTTTTTGTTTTCTTGGCGCGCTCAAAGGAGCCACGCCGCTCTTTCGGCACAAAGGGTACCGACGTATCCATTGCCTCCTCGGAGGCACTGGATGCCCGCGCGTGCGGGCTGTTAGTTCGAATTTCGGGCCTCGCCTGGTGAGGTGAGGCCTTGAGACCCGAGGACTCTGGAGTCTTCGGTCTCTGTTTGGGAGTAGGCGGTGTAGCCTGGGCTACAGCCGCCTTGGGGGCAGGTGCCACAACCACCGGCTCAGTATACGCGGGCCGAAGGAGTGGCGAGGGCTGGTGCGGCGGTGCCCCCTGACGCGCCGCATCAGTGTATGTAGGTCCATAGAATGAAGCGACTCTTCGCCGTGCTTCCTTAAATGTAATGTTCTCCTTCACCTTCAGCGTAATTATTTCTTTTTCGTTTTTCCAGTATGTGCAGGAGCGTGAATATGCGGCATGGTTTCCTTCACAGTTTACACAGTGTGGCGGTTGTTTTCAGTCCTCAGACACGTGGCCTAGGACTCCACATTGTGCACAAGTCTGGCGACCACGACAGGTTTTAGAGTCATGGCCATACCTCTGGCATTGGAAGCAACGACGAGGGTTTGGTATGTACGGCCTGATAGATGTCTTCGTGTACCCTGTTTGAATAGATTCCGGTAGTTTACTGGATGCAAACGTGAGTATGAAGTGTTTTGTCGGTGTTTCCTTATTATCTCTTCTGATGATGATTCTCGGTACATTAGTGACATTTTGGCTCTTTCCACCCCTTCAAAAGTTCAGTCTCAGTCCAGTCAAGTAAGTCCACGTCAGATACCACTCCGCGAGTTGTGTTCATTGATCTATGTGGTGTTATGGTTATTGGTATGTCACCGAAATCTGAAAGACGGTCCAGCTTTTCAAATTGTTCCCTGTCACGGATCTCGAGGAGAAGGTCTCCACTAGTCAATTTGGTTACCTTGTATCCTGTGCCAAGAGTTTCGGTAAGACATCTAGAAACTAGGAAAGGAGAGACGGACCTGGCTTGCTTTTCAGTTTTTTCACAGCGGATAACATGAAAGTGAGGATATGTTTCTTTTGGCTGGTTGAAAAAATTTATATCATTGGTGCGTACCCACTTTAAGCCGGTACGATCAGACAGTAGGGGGAATGCTCTATGCATGCCTGTCTTATTTTTGTTCAGCAGCGTTGGCGGCCACCCACCGCGGAGCCCAACGAGGGGACG
This sequence comes from Rhipicephalus annulatus, assembly GCA_013436015.1. Classification (NCBI taxonomy): domain Eukaryota; kingdom Metazoa; phylum Arthropoda; class Arachnida; order Ixodida; family Ixodidae; genus Rhipicephalus; species Rhipicephalus annulatus. Next base: position 122,289 of record WOVY01003416.1, read on the forward strand.
CTACAAGTTTGCGGATGCTGAAACCTGCAGATGCCAGCCGTACTAACGCCACTATAACCCAATGCGCCTAGACCAAGGTAGGCTATTTGCACAGGGTTAACCCTAGCCGCCAGGAAGTTTGGAAGTAAACGGAAGAGAGTGGAAGACAGGACAGATAAATAGTAAGAGATAAAGACGAAGATGTATGGAGAGAGAGATAGGAAAAGGCGACTGCCGATTTCGTCTGGGTGGGTCAGCCCAGGGGTGCCGTCCACGTGAAACCGGGGCCAAAGGGGTGTGTTGCCTCTGCCGGGGGGCCTTAACGGTCCAATCACCCAGCGTCGGCTCAACCCCCAGGATCCCCTTTTCCCCGGACACGGCAAAGCCACGCACGGCTAGGCGTGGGAGGGAGTAGAAATTCCCCCGTTAGCTCGGGTCCGTGGTGTCGCTACACACCAAACGTCTACTTTCGCAGACGCCCCTGCGGGGGAGTTCCGAGGAGGCGGGAGATATGAACAGTTTTATAATTTGAAAAAATGAAATTTTCGGCTTTACAAGCCGGAACGTCAGTAGGACAGCAAGGCACGCCATAGTTGGAGGTTTTAAATATTCGAAATCATAGGTCAGCAAATTAAATGGAGCCTACATAGACTCGTTCAGTAAATGAGCTTTTATCTTAGGACTCCATATAGGCCCAGCCTATAGGTGGAATTTTTGTAACATATAGGTGACCAAAAATTTTTTTCTCTGGAAAACATTTTCGCAATAGACTGCTTTCAATGGAGTAAATCAGCCTGACATTTTTCAAATACACCTGAGATAGTCGCCAAAACGCCTTGGAGGTTTGGCGTGGAACGACCGATCAAACTTTACGTCGATACCTATCACTTTTCGTCTCCACTGTCTCTTTCCAAGTTCGTGTTCTTCCTTTCTTGACATTCAACTTCACAGTAATTTAACAAATCCGCATCATAATAACTCTATAGTAAAAGATAGCTTGTGGTATACGCATCACAAATAAAACTTGGGCGTGCACTTTCGCCCCATCTCACTGTTTTGTATCAATCATTTCAGCGTTCTCATTTCACTTGCGGTATTGCCACGTATTTGCAACGTCAAAGAAGGTGGTATGCGGGTTGCTCAAGACGACACTTTTTATTGAGTGAACATGTGCCTTTATAGATTTCAAAGTAGGAAAGCACTTAATTTTTTTTTAGTCAGGTCATTGCAGCATACAAAGGTTTTGAAGCTTGCCAAGTTGAGGTTTTGGCCAAATGGCCTATCCTGATTGATAAGTTATATAGGCTTGAGCACATGCCATCAAAGTTCGTATTGTCGTGGCTAGCATACTTTTTTTGATAACGTGCAATCCTGAGCAAGAAACCTCACCCCTTTATGGTGAAGAATAATTCTACATTTGGAATGGAGGACCTCTCTCAGTCGTGGATCAAAATTAAAGCAGGCAGTGGAAGAGCCAATGATAATAAAATAAACACCCATGATTCTTGTATTGAATACACACATACACTGTTTTCATTCGCCTTGATGATTATGATTATAATAAGTGAGGTTTTGTGGAGCAAGGGCCATAAGTGGCCAAAGAGCGCCATGTCTTTTATACGATGTAAGCGATGACCAATGATTGCGATGGCAGCGTGTATTACAGCTGTATAGAGGCCTAAAACCACATGCAATTTAGAAGCGTTAAAGGTGTGAATAAAAAGACTATAAAATCATGGTATGATGATGTGTGGTGTTTCATGGCGCAAGGACCATTTTATGGCCAAACAGCGCCATTCCAGTAGACAAAAGATGTGAACAATGATATGGTACGTGGCTGTATAGGGGCGTTAAAATTCCTTGTGCTAAGGCAGGTAAAGGCATAGAAGTATTAAAATCATAACTGACCTGAAGGATGTGCAGCGAAAGTGAACGGTGAAAAGTCCAGTTTTCTTTCTTCTTATTTACATTCCATTGGTTCTAATAACTTCCCCTGTACATTCCTTGGCATTACTGTCTGTTAGATCTTATTAATATTGCATCAAAACACGAAAAAACGAGTCCTAAGGTATACACCTCTTTCCCTTATTTCATTTAACGAGGGTCTCGTACTGGCAGACTTGGTGTCATTGGGTTGTATACGAGGGACTATTAGTCAGCTACCCATTCGTAATAAGTTCACATGCTACGTGACGCCAAACATGCGCATAAAAAAGTGGTTCACACTCGTCGCTTGGCCTATAGATGACGCTGACTGTCACTCCTACTTCTAAATTCACATATAAACCCAAAAAAGAGGATGGAGGGAAGGCCGCTGTGGTAGCTTAGTGGTCGGGGCATCGAACGCGTTATTCGTAGGTCGTAGGTTCGATTCCTGCTCACGGCTGGTTATTTGTTCATCCACCTTTCTTCTTATTCACATTCCATTGGTTCTAATAACGTCCCCTGTACATTCCTTGGCATTACTCTCTGTTAGATCTCATTAATATTGTGTCAAAACACGGAAAAACGAGCCCTTAGGTATACACCTCTTTCCCTTATTTCATTTAACGAGGGTCTCGTACTGGCAGACTTGGTTTCATTAGGTTGTATACGAGGGACTATTAATCAGCTGCCCGCTCGTAATAAGTTCACGTGCTACGTGACGCCAAACATGCGCATAAAAGAGTGGTTCACACTCGTCGCTTGGCTTATAGATGGCGCTGACTGTCACTCCTACTTTTAAATTCACATATAAACCCAAAAAAGTGGATGGAGGGAAGGCCGCTGTGGTAGCTCAGTAGTTAGAGCATCGAACGCGTTATTCGAAGGCCGTAGGTTCGTTTCCTGCTCACGGCTGGTTATTTTTTCATCCACTTTTCTTTCTTGTTATTTACATTCCATTGGTTCTAATAACTTCCCCTGTACATTCCTTGGCATTACTCTCAGTTAGATCTCATTATTATTGTGCCAAAACACAGAAAAACGAGCCCTTGGGTATACACTTCTTTTCCTTATATATATATATATATATATATATATATATTGTATTAAGCGAGACAGACACAACCCCCGTTCGTCGGGCGAGCTGTTCTATTCTGATTCTTCTTCCTCGCTTTCCAGCCCATGGCCCACAGCTGCCGCGCCGCTCTCCGTTACATTCGGCCACACTGCGTACCTGACAACGAAAAAAAAAGGAATTACAGTTCATTGCACCTGCAGTGGTCCGACGGCTTTTTTCAAGCGCGACAAATGCATGGCAAAGTTGTTTCTTTTGCATTTATCGAGAGTGAAGTTCGCATCTGAGGTGTTCACACGCCAGGTATTTTCTCCTACACGCTGAGTGATTATGAATGGCCCGCCGATTTTAGGGAGTAGCTTCTTGCCAGGCCCGCTGGTGCCCCTTTGCACCCAGACCTCGTCACCGATGTCGTAAGCAGGAGTGGGTCTACGGCGTCTGTCATAGTGGCGCTTTTGATTTTCTTGTGCGTGGGTGGCTTTCTTGATCGCCTCAGTTCGGATCTTCTGACAGGCCGCTTTGCGATCGTTGGCACGTGGAATTATAATGGGAGCATCCAGACTGAGGACCGCTTTCAGTTGTGGTAGTTTCCCATAAACAATTTCGTAGGGCGTTTCCCCGGTAGACGTCTGCAGTGCCGTGTTAATCGCAAAAGCGGCTGACGGAAGGTGGACGTCCCAGTCGGCTTCTCCTATTTTCCCTGCCTTCGTATATGGAGCGAGTCGTGCCTGGATGCTCTGGTTGGTTCTCTCAGTAAGGCCGTTTGCTTGCGGATGAAACGCGGATGCGAAGTGGTGCTGCACGCCTGCCGTGCAAAGGTACTTTTTCAGTTCCCCGCTACGAAACGTTGTAGCCCGATCAGATATTAACTTTTTTTGGTAAGCCATGTCTCCATTCAACTCGGTGCTTGAGGAAGACGATTAGGTAAGTGGATGCAAGAGATGGCACGGCCTCCACTTCCACGTATTTTGACAGGTAGTCTACTGCTACAATGACGTAACGATTTCCCGCAGTGGTGGTGAGTAGAGGTCCCATGTAATCAATGCCAATCGTGTGGAAAATTGTTTCGGGTATCTGGATTGGTGTAAGTAATCCAGGTTGACACCCAGGCAGTCGCTTAAACAGCTGGCAAATTTTGCAACTGGCGACATAAGAACGGACGCTACTTTGCATCTTCGGCCACCAAAAACGTTCTTGTAGTTTCCGGAGTGTGGCTCGTTGGCCGGTGTGTCCGCCTTCTGGAGAGTTGTGAATGGCTCGTAATATTTCTGACCTGTGGGATTTCGGGATCACCAGGAGGTAACGTTCTTCGGATCGGTCCGCTCGCCAGTGACGCCGGTACAATGCGGCATTGCGCATCACAAAAGCACTGTAATTTCCCTTGTCAGTGATAGATGCAATAATGGATGCCAAATCTTTATCCTCCTGTTGGGCTCGGGATATGTCCATCTGGGCGAAAAAAATGTGGGTTTACCTGGTTTGTTGCGCGCAGTCAAGGGGGTTCCGTGAGAGTGCATCGGCGAGATTGTTTAGCCCCCCGGCGCGGTGGCGCAAGTCAAAATCGTATTCTTGTAGCGTGATTATCCACCGGGCAAATTTGTGCTTAAGTTGCTGCTTGCAGAACGTCCGTGCTATAGCAGCATTATCAGTCACAACAGTGAATTTACGCCCGAAAAGATAATGTCGAAACTTATCATCGACGCTCCATACCACTGCAAGACATTCAAGCTCGTTGGAGTGATAGTGGCGCTCGGTGTCTGAAAGTTTTCGGCTGGCATAAGCGATCACGTGTTCCACGCCATCTTGATCACGCTGCACTAACACAGCTCCTAGGCCGACTTGGCTAGCATCAGTGTTCACTTCGGTGGACCCTGCAGTCTTCATTGAAGTGACTTAGTACGGGGCAACAAGTGAGCTTTTGTTTTATAGCTCGAAAAGCATTTTCTTGTGAGACGCCCCATTCAAACCGCGCGTCTTTTTTAAGAAGACAGCTCAAGGGAGTTGCGATCGAAGCGAAGTAGGGAATAAACCGTCGCAAATACGACGCCATACCCAGAAATGACTGAACCTGCTTCAAGCAGGTTGGTGTGGGATACTGCGGCACGGCAGCTATTCGCTCCGGGAATGGCTGAATGCCGACAGGAGATATATTATGTCCCAGGTACGATATCTTGCACACCCCAAACTGGCATTTCTCTTTGTTCAAACGAAACCCTGCTGCATAGAGCCTGTGTAGCACTTCGTCCAAATTGCGAAGGTGTTCATTCTCCGTCCTGCCAACGACCAGGATGTCGTCTAAGTACACCACACAGGCTTGGTCTTTCAATGGTCCGAGCACTGAATTCATCGCACGCTGAAAAGTGCTAGGAGCCGTTTTTAGTCCAAACGGCATGCGGTTGAATTCATACAAACCGAAATGTGTGCGAAAGGCCGTTTTACATCTATCTTCTCCCGCGACGTTAATCTGGCAGTACCCTGCGCGTAAATCAAGCGCCGAAAAGAACTTGCAGTGACGTACTGTATCAACAGCGTCATCAATGCGGGGTAAAGGGTAGGAGTCAGGCATTGAACACTTATTGTGCTGCCTGTAGTCCACGCAGAAGCGTAGTGATCCGTTTTTCTTGCGAACAAGGATGACTGGCGCTGCCCACGGACTCGATGACGGCCTAATAATGCCCGCGGCAAGCATTTCTGCTGTGTTGGGGGCTGGCTGGTTCCTGACGTAGCAGAAGAAGACGGCCGACAGAGACGTACGTGGCCGGCGGGGACGACGACCAGCCCTAACACGCGGGTTGGTGCGAAGCGCCGAAGAGAAGAACAACCGCACTCCACGGTTACCCAACGCACACTCGTTTTATTTTACAGTCACTTTGAAATCCTGGATGCCAGAGCGGCGCCCCCTGGCATCCTCACACGTCATTCCGAAACCGAAAACCCAGAACACAACAATCATACCCTCCTCGAAAGAAGTTCACCTATACACTGTTTATATTTATACATGATCGATACCAACGTATTATACAAGTTATGTACGTTAAACACATGAAAATTCAGAGCACGGCACACCGAACTCACACACTGAGTCTTGAAAATGCACTGAAAAAATGTATAATGGAAGTCCTAAAAATGCACTGAAAAAAATGTACACAACTCAGTACAATATTGATTTGAATGCATTGGACATTTTCACAGAACAATAATGTTCACAACAGTAATGAACAAGAGTTCTACATCACGTAGTCTTCGAACCGACGCGGCTTCTGCCGCTTCCGCTTAGGGCGGGCCCTTTTGGGTGTAGAATCAGGTGTCTCTGCACCTTGGTCACTTGTGCTCTGATGTGACATATCAAGAGCAGTAGAAGATTGTGAGAGCTCTGAACGAGCGTTAAAATTCGCGGTCTCATCAGAGCTCGCAGCATGAGCTTCGAAAGAACTTTGTGGACCGGAGTCTGGTTCAACGGTCTCAGCCGTATTTGAAGGCTCGAAGTGAACCGTATGACTTGGTGTACTTGAACCAGCGACACCGACTGGTAACTCCTCCCCCTTGAAGAAGAAATGCCTGTACATGGAGGCCACATATAACAGTCTGATGCATAGTTGAAAGGCGTAGACGGAACGTGATGGGGAGGACTTTTAGGTGTTGAAGGCAAATCCGTATGAAAAATAACAAGGCGCGAAGCATTCCAGATGTTACCATCACTTAAGCGAAAAGAAGTGGGGCTAACCTGGCCCAAGACTTTGTAAGGACCCCGATACTTGGGGCGCTTGCCTGGCACACGAACCTTGACTAGATCGCCAGTGCGAACTTTGGACTGCTTTGCACCTCGACGGGTGTCGACATACTTTTTCATTGCTCTTTGATGAGAAAAAACCCTGGTACGGATTTGATCAGGAGAAGACACTGCTATGTTACGAGGCAAAGAGACTATGTCGAGAGCAACTCGCGGTTGCCTACCGTGGAGAAGTTGAGCAGGAGACACTCCTGTGGTGCCTTGTGGTGTGAACCTGTACGAAGCTAAACATTCAGTCAAGACTTGCTTGAGGGGACGGTGGTCTAATTGGGCGATCCAGATATGTTCCTTCAGAACGCGATTAAAGCGCTCGATTTGCCCATTTGATTGGGGATAGAAAACTGTGACCTCAATTGCTGAATTCCTCGTTGTGAAAGAAAAGCCTCGAAATGTTGGGACTGAAACTGTGGACCATTGTCCGTAACTATGGCATCAGGAAAACCTTCCCGGCTGAAGATTTAAGACAGAAACTCAATGATGACCTCAGAAGTAACCGTATGTTTGAAACAAAGCTCTGGCCATTTGGAATGGTAGTCGATGAGAGAAACAATGAACCGGGCATTTTGTGGAACATTATGCAAAGGACCGATGATGTCCATGCCGAGTTTCTGCCAAGGTCGATCAGGCCACTGGACTGGCTGCAACGGAGAAAATGCAGGTTTGGCAGACTTGTCAGCTGCCTGACATATATGGCAGTTGTAAACTGCATGCTCGACCTGCTTGTCTAAGGCTGGCCACCAGCACCCGTCTTGGAGATTCTGTTTGGTGCGGACAATGCCTGGATGGGCCTCATGGGCAAGCTGTATTAGCTTGTCAGGGAAAGAAGCAGGGGGTATCACGCGTTAATCGCAAAAAAGCAAGTCCTCGACACAAGACAGTTCCTGTCGGACTGCGAAGTGAGGCAAGAATTCAGAAGCAAGAGCACACTTGGAAGACCATCCTTCACGTAAATATTTGAGAACTTGAGGCAAAGTGGAATCTGCAGCTGTAGCTGCCTGAAGCTCAGCTTTAGTAATGCAGGAAGTAACTAATGAAACAACTTCCTCATCCCGCTCTTCAGTAACCGGTATCTGAAGAGGAAGGCGCGACAGTGCATCAACCACGTTATGAGAATCTTTACAATATTGAACACTAAAATTATAATACATGAGTTTGGCACACCAACGGGTAATGCGAATGGGGCGGCGGCCTTCGGATCCTGCAGAAAGAAAAGCAACTAGTGCTTGGTAAAAATGCCATTTCTCACAGGCAAAAAGACACGCGAGAGCTTCACGCTCTCCTACTGAATATCTGCGTTCAGCAGAGGTCAATGTACGAGATGCAAAAGCGATAGTGATCAGCTGATCACCTCTGAGTTGTTGAAACACTGCTCCCAGTCCAACATCGAACGCATCCGTCGTGATGACGATAGGAAGCTTCTCATTGAAAATACTACAGCTGGCTTTGAGGCCAGTATTGACTTAACTCGAATGAAGCTCTGCTCAGCTTCAGCTGACCAGTTAAAAGGCTGTGCTTGTCGAAGTAGAGTACGCAGTGGTTCAACAACATCAGCAAAGTGAGGAACAAACTTGGCATAATAACCAACAAGACCTAAAAAGATTGCAAGGTTTTGGCATCAGTAGGCCGTGGGACATTGACAATGGCCTGAACTTTAGATTCAACAGGTGTCAAGCCGCGGGAACTGACATTATGTCCTAGAAATTGTAACTCATTCACAGAAAAAATGCACTTGTTGTTAAGTTTCATACCACTTTCACCGATGCGGTTGAGAACAGCATGCAAGTTAGCATCGTGCTCTTCGCGAGTACGTCCCGACACCAAAATGTCATCCAATTAACAAAGGGCGCCATTACAACCCTTAAAATAATTAACATCATTTTCTGAAACACTGCAGGGGCAGATGGAAGCCCGAAACACACGCGGCAAAACCGAAACAAGCCTTCGTGCGATACAAATGTGGTTAAGTCTCTACTGCACTCAGAAAGTTCAAATTGGTGATAAGCGGACGCGAGGTCCAGCTTCGGGAGAAACATACCGCTCCGGAGAGCTGATGAAGCAGTTCTTCAATGTGAGGAAGTGGAAAACCGTCTACGACGATCGCCTTGTTCGGTTCTCGTAAGTCGACGCATAGTCGAAGGGATCCATCTTTTTTCTTGACGACGACCAGTGGAGAAACCCAGTCGGAAGCAGAGACAGGCTCGATGATTCCGCTGGCTTGAAGGCGAGACAGTTCCGCAGAGACTTGCTCACGGAGAAGAAGAGGAATGCGGCGCAGCTTGGCACGCACAGGGCACACACCTGGTCGACGCATCACTTTATGCACAAAACCGCGCACACAACCCAGTTTACGGGTGAACAGGCGGTGGAATTCAGAAGGCGCGTTGGCCGGAAGATCATCTTGGACGTCGACTTGAGCACACGTCATAGACACACCGACGATGTTGATGGACAAAGCCCTGATGGCATCACGTCCCAAAAGCGAGCTGCCATTGGCAGTTACATAAAAAGTAATGGAAGCAGTGCGACTGCGATAGGAGACATGAGCTGTAAAATGACCTAAATTATCAATCGTTTCCTTGGAATATGTTTGTAGAAAGACGCGTGAAGGCAAAAGCCGAATGTTGGAAAAATTACTATGAAAGTCAGCGGCACTGATTAAAGAGACTGAGGCACCAGTGTACCACGAGAAATGACAAGGGCACATGGCCCACTGAAGCTACGATGCTGGGCTCGGACGTAGTGTGGAGGCCATCCACATTTAAAACAGTGACCGTATTGGTCTGTGCAGTGCTCGAAGGAGCGGACGAAGAAACTGGTTCAGGAAGATTTGCTGGACGGCAATTGCATACGGACTGAAAATGTCCGATTTTTTCGCACGCAAGACAAGTGCGGTTTCTCGCGGTACACTGCACAAAATTGGCTAAATGCCGAGCCGATCCGCAACGAAAGCGATGCGCGGTTGCGCTTGGAGAAGAAAATTGCGAACGCGAGTTAGGAGCTCAGTGCTGTTCCTGAAAACTAGAATTTGGCGGAATGGGGTCGCCATATTGCCGGCTTCCTCGCCCCCGCGACGCAGAGAGGCCGCCATGTTGGCCGCCACGGAAGGACTGTGCAGGCGGGCGTCCATGTTGGCCGCCGCGCCGAGACGAAGATGAAGGGCCGTCATGTTTACGCGGCCCGTGAAACAAAGAGCCGCCGCCTTTGCCCCCCGCAGCAGAAAGTTGCTGCACTGAATGCGAAGCGAATTGCTCCAACTGGGAGCGAATAAGCTCGTCCTCTCGCGCAATCGAGAGGGCTTCGGATAATGAAATCGAGGAGCCTTTTTGAAGCATGCGGCAGCGGACGTTTTGCGAGGCTACCCCGGTAAAAAGCTGATGGCAGATCATATCGTCCACGAGCGCGCTGAAGCCGCACGACGCGGCGAGCGTTCGTAGAGAAGTAAAGCCCAAACCACATAAGCGCGAAAATGCACGCGACAGCGACGAAGCGACGCGACGTAGATCGTCTTCGCGCGATCAGTCGCTAGCGCAGGCAAACCTCATTCACGCGACGGCTTCGGCGAGCGAACTCCACTGTTGCTGGCATGAGGCCGTCAACTCGCACCAAGAAAACCGCGTAGCGAGCGGTATGCAATTTAAAAACAAGATGTATTGTTGTGTAATGAAACGGAAAGTGTTTATTATTGCCTTGCAGCACTTTTTATCAGTACATGCGTAATAAACATTGCGTTATTTCTTGTTGCGCATACGTGACTACGGCAAGGTCACGTGTACCTATGTAGTCTTTGTCTTTTCCGGTTTTTCGCTATTGGCTGCTTGAGCCCAGCACTTCCGGGCGATGAGCGACGGTTTCCAAATCTGGAGAACCGAGCGATCGCGCGAAAACGAGCACGTGACACGTCGCGCGAACGCCCTGTTTCGTCGCTCGTAGCGTCGCTCGTCGCTGTCGCGTGCATTTTCGCGCTTATGTGGTTTGGGCTTAATGAACTCGGTGACTGGCTCGCCAGGCAATTGTCGCCTTTCTTGGAATTTTACGCGTGCGAGATAATCGCACGAGACATCTTTAAAATGGTCATCGAAAAGAGCAACAGCATTCTTGGAGGCATCGCCCGACGCTGGCGTCCAAAGTATAGAAGAGCTTTAACCCGGCAGGGCCCAACGCGTTGAGCAGCAGGGCCTTGCGACGCTCGGGCTTGCTGGCGTCCTCCCAGGCTGCGTCTGCGTAGGCCTGAAACACCAATTTCCAGTCCGCCCACGGAAGTGGCGGGTCTCCGGGCGAATGAAGAAATAGGGGAGGTGGAATAGGAGACGCCATTTCAAGCAAGAAGAATGGAGAGGTGCAGACGAGAAGAAAATGACGCCAGTACACTCTTTGAAGAAGACGACAGAGGCGGCGTAGCTGAATGAAGAAGGAATGAAGCGACGCAGCACGGAGCAGCCACCTTGCTGGGAACAAAGAGCGTCTAGGGTTAGCAGGGTAGGTCCGTTAGAAGCAATAAAAAGACGAACACGGCGAACGAAATGGGTTCTTTCACGTCCTCGTCGCCATTGCTGTGTTGGGGGCTGGCTGGTTTGGCTGGTTTCGACGAAGCAGAAGAAGAAGACGGCCGACGGAGACGTACGCGGCCGGCGGGGACGCCGACCAGCCCGAACACGCGGGTTGGCGCGAAGCGCCGAAGAGAAGAACAACAACCACACTCCAAGGTTACCCAACGCACACTCGTTTTATTTTACAGTCACCTTGAAATCCTGGATGCCAGAGCGGCGCCCCCTGGCATCCTCACATGTCATTCCGAAACCGAAAACCCAGAACACAACAATTTCATCTACTTGTCCTGCGATCACTGCCCGTTCTCGTTCAGCGTATCGTTGCAGTGGTACGCATATTGGCGGATGATCTCCCGTTGGTATGCGATGGAGCAGCAAATTAGTGCCTGGCAGTTATGCTGTATTGCTAGCGAATACTGCCTGATGGCGAGCCAATATAGAAGATGAGGTAGGCGGAGTGGACGGCTCACCTGTCGGTGGTGGCAGGGCTGTGGCGGTAGTCCCAGCTGTCGAAGACCGGAGCTCGACGTGGCCGCGATGTATGGTGAGCTCAATGTCATCAGATAGCAAGAAGTCAGCACCAAGGATCATGTCGCCAGGGAGGTCTTCAAAGACGGGAACGGCCGGAAACAACTTTAGTGCCCGCTGCCGTCCGGACTGAAATGTCGAGCATTCCAACTGGCATAGCGCTTCCTCCAAGTCCGCAGAGGAGAGGTTGCGTCCACGGTCGGATAGTGTCCGGAGCACGACGTCGGTGTAGCGCCGTTCGTTCCACACCGGTATCCACCGGAGCAGACAGGTCACCTATTCCCTCAACATGAATGGACATCCGAGGAGTTTGACAAGCTTGGTAGTGGATTTGGGTCTGGAAAGGTTGACGACACTCCTTGGCATTGTGGCCAATGCGACCGCACTTGAAGCATCCGTGTCGTGTGGAGGCGTAAGTCGAACGGACAGTCGGTAATGTGTCCAAGCTAAGTCTACGACGAGAGTTTTGCTGAACTTCGGCTGCCTTTTGAGCGAAAACCTGGGGTGACGCTTCAGGTGAATGGCAAGATAAGATGGCAGCATGGGTAGGGTCAGCCAAGCCATCAACGACGTACTGGCGGGCAGCCGGAGAGATCCATGTAATGCCACATTTGTCGAGAAGCCCAAGCTTATCGTAGACGTATTTACGGGCATCTTCCGATGGAGCCTGCCAACGCGATCGCATGCGCATGAAATGGTCGTCGTATGCAGATGGAAGTGGTGGGAAGGCCGTGACGAAGGCTGTAGTCCAGTCACTCCAGGATTTGTACTTGCAGCCATCTTATTAATGCCACGCTTTGGCGGACTAGCGCAGTCGGCTTACGGCTAGCGATAGCGTCACGTCGTCAGTCCATGCATGTAGACGGGCCGACGAATGGATTTCATCCAGCCAGACAGTTGGGTCTTGATCAACGCCAGTAAAGTCAGGAATTTCTGCCATAGACGGAGGAGGCAACGTGGTGCGTGCACAGGCTGCTGAGAAGGTGACGGTGGCGTCTGCAAGACGCTGGCTCGAAGTAGCGATGACCTGCAGAACCGTGCAGAGTTCGCTGGCGGCTACAGGCAAGGAATTACGCCTGTCTTCTGGCGACGGCATTGACGTTGCTCCAGGGATGGTACCTGAGGCGAAGTCCAAGGGAGCGTGTACGGCGTCTCTGGGCAAGGAGACGGTTTGCGAAGCCAAGTCAGTGGAGTCACCTTGTGCTTTGGTAAGGACGCCTGCAGACAGCGCACTAGCTTCGGTACCCGCGGTGGTCAGGTCGGATGCCATGGCCACGGTAGCAGGAGCTGCAGGCTGCTGGAGAGTGCGTCCGCTCCGTATGACGGTTTCTTCACGCAGGTCGTCACACACAGGTTCGTTGAACGGCTGCGCTATTGTAATAAGCGAGACAGACACAACACCCATTCGTCTTATTGTTGTTGTTGTTGTTCTCCTATTGTTAGTGGCGCATACCCACTGTGGGGGATTGGCCAAGAATCGAGTGGCTTTAAAATTTACTGTTCAGATTTAGAATGATGGAGGTATAACAGAAAGATTACCGATAGCCTATAGGCAAGTGTGGTGCTTAATGTAATGCATACAAATATTTACATAAACAAATTTATTCTTAGAATAGACCAATAATCTGATTTTATACGTATATAATTATGTGGACATGTTAGGATATTGAAACTGGTTAATTAGTCAACCTATTAGTTTCATCAATATAGTCCCGGACGGCCGCGCATACTGTGCCATTAGAGAAACCAGAAATGGAAGCTCCAAAAGACAAAATGACAGGCAGAGATAAGTCCATACCAATGCCACGCAAATGTATTTCTAATAGGGTTTTTCGTAATGTGTTAAACCGCCTGCAGGTCAAAAAGAAATGTTCTATTGTTTCCAGTTCATCACAGAATGCACACAGTGGCGAAGGTGCCTGAGCAGACCTGCGTTTATAGAAATTTAGATTTGGTACCCGGCAACGCAGCCTTGTGATAGCTACTTCTTGTTTTCAAGTGCGGCAAAAGTCTCTTCGCCAGGGATATAGTAAATGGCGATATTCTGTAGAGTTTGTTGGAGCTGAACCTTTAAAGACTTGCATAAGCGTACGTCTGCGGAATCGAGCAGCGGTCACATAAGCGGATGGTGGACAGAGCGGTAGAATTGGTTCGCTGATTGACGACTTAGCTAAGGAATCGGCTATTTCATTCAGAAACAAACCTTTATGTCCAGGCACCCAAACTAATCGCACTTTTCTCAAATGCACAGGTACTAGTACACGGAACGCCCTTGTTACGTGATTATCAGCACCAACAGAAAGTGCTGCACAGAGAGATAGGGAATCTGTTATTATGACAGCTGATATAATTGCTGTATCTAGCTTGCGTAAGGCGAGCACTACTGCCAGAAACTCAGCCACAAAAACGGGTATGAAATCGGGTAGTTGAAGGGAATAAATCCAATTTAAAATCGGGCTGAAAATACCAACCCCTGACTTTTCGTCGTATTGCGATGCGTCTGTAGCAATAATAACGTTCGTTGTAATACGGCGCAGGTGATCTTGTAGTAAACCAACCAAAATATTATGGGGAAGTAATTTGGCATTATTAGGAAAAATGTCGTCGAATTGAATTTCCACCGGGGAATCGAATTATAACGACTCGGCATGATGTCGCATATACGTAAGTTTAGAGGCTCCAGTAAATTTTGCACAAATATAATTTGTGGCTTGTGAAATCGCGGCTATCTAGCAGCAAAAAATGATTCCGGGGTGGAAATAAAGGCTGTTTCTGAATGTCGTAATGGTGATTCATAAATTCTTAAGAATGTCTGAACAGTCAGAAGGCGAATTCTACAAGAAAGCGGAGGGACCCTCGATTCGAGATACAACACATTGTTGGCGACTGTTTTGGGAAGGCCAAGGCATAAGCGCAAAGCTTCTCTTTCCAGAAGAATTAGAGGCCGCAACTTGTAAGCTGGAACTCCAGAGAAAAGCACACAACCAAATTCCAAAATGGGACGAACATACATGCGATATATCATTAATAATGTGTCTCTTCTCATACCTGTGCGGTAGTTGCTTAGCCTACGCAATATGCCAATGGCCCGCACACCTTTTCCGGCGATATATTCGATATGAGATTGCCAGTTAAGCGATGTGTGATAAATTACTCCAAGGTATTTAACAGATTCCACCTGTGGTATATCCTCATGATGGTAAGACAGAGAGATGTTCACAGGGTATTGCAGCGGGAAAACAAGGAGGGCACATTTACTCGGATTAAGTAAAAAGCTGTTGCCATCGAGCCAGCTCTCCAATATATTAAGGTAAGTCTGCAGCCGTTCATATAAGGTCTGAATGTTATCTGCCATTGCAAAAAATGCGATATTGTCTGCATAAACATAAGTTGTTATATCCTGTTTACGTGGGATGGTGCTCATTAGTAAATTAAATAGCACTGGGGAAAGCACCGAGGCTTGCGGTACTCCCCTCGTTTGGGTATGAGTAGATGATGAAAACACATCTTTAAAACAATGAAATTTCCTGTCTGCGAGAAAATTGTGAAGCCACGCTACTATGTATGATGGAAAATCAAGGTATTCTAATCGATCTATCAAAATACAGTGCTCCACGGTATCATATGCTTTAGCGATGTCTAAGGTAACTAAAGCAGCATATTGTTTATGTAGCCGAGCTAATTGAAGCCTACTTTCTAAGTCAACGTGGGCATCCCAAATTGAACAACCAGCCCTGAACCCAATTTGACAAGGACTTAGAATAGACCTCATGTTAATAAGTTCATTAATTCGTATATTGATGGTTCTCTCAACCAACTTCACTAAGTTTGATGTCAGTGCGATCGGCCTTATGTTATCCAACGTGTATGCATCATTTTCATTTTTTAGCAACAATACAATTTTGGCAAGTTTCCATTCTGGAGGTATCCATGCATTCCCTAAAGAATAATTCACTAGTTCTAGCAAAAGATTAGGCGATTCCTGGAGTAAACATTTCAACATACAGTTCGTAATCCCATCTGGTCCGGCAGCCGTCCTCGGTAAGCATAATACTGTCTGATTCAATTCAGCTAAAGAAACTTCTGGAAATTCATGCAAGTTTACCAGAACGGACTGAATAGTCGAAAAATTCGCAGTGAAGCGGCGTTCTAAACCTTGCGCTATGTCTTCTAGAGAGGTGTTCATTTCTACTGGCGTCAAGACACATGACTGCAACGTTAAAGGTTCTGGTAGTACTTTGCTTGTCCGAAGATAAGTGAACAAAGCACGCTTATTTTTTATTTGGAAAGATAATCAAAATGTCTTCTCTCGTATTCTTCTTTCGCGCGGTTCACTGTACGCTTAAGTGCGCCAGCAAGGAATTGATAGTCTTTCCAGTTTGTTGGGCTCTGATTAAGAAGAAGTTTTTTCCAAGCGGCTTTTCGTCTTCTATGATCGCGCGTACACTCATCGTTCCACCAACGAGAGGAGGATCGTTTATTGGATGGAATAGAAAATTCAGAATTCTTTCTAGATCCCTTCAGCATTGAACCAATCATAGATGCAATCTCCTTAGTACTGGCATTTCCAAGCTTGGAAATGGCAGAACGGAGGCAGGCTTGAAATTTGCTATGGTTGATGTATGTGCGTTTTGGCTGATCTAAAGTTATTGTTGGACAAGTAATGTCAAAAACTACAGGAAGATGGTCACTGTTAGTTGCCGAATCTAGAACAGCCCATGACAAAATCTTGATTGCATTGGAGCAAAACGTTAAATCCAATACTGAGCTAGTTTGACCTCGGACAAATGTTACATGACCTTTATTCAGACAGGAAAGGTTGTGATCAATAGTCCATTCCCACAGTCGCCTACCACAAGAATCTGTCCTTATACCCCAAGACAAATGGTGTGAATTAAAGTCTCCTGTGAGTACAATTTCCTTTCTACATGCTACCAAAACGCTGTCAAGATAACGCGTGCTTTGCACACCGGAGGGGAAGTAACAATTTACGATTGAAAAAGGGTGGTATCCGGGGAGACACAAGTCTAATGCTAATAATTCACAATCCAAGTCTAACATTCTGAAAGAAATTTTCGCCCTATGGCATAATTTACTTGATACAAGGATCATTAAACCACCACCACGTGATGGGCGATCTAATCGAAAAGAACGAAAACCTGCAAGATGGAAATTTTTATCTGGTGTAAGCCAGGTTTCTTGGAGAATTATAATATCAAGATTAAAACTATTGCAAAAGTAATGTAAGTCGGTTGAGGCTGAGAATATAGAACGGCAGTTCCACTTTAGTACCCTCAACTGACCTATGGTGTTGAGCGCACCGCAGAGGCGCCTGTCGCGCCCTTGTTAGCATCTTCACGCGAAATAGCTGATTCATTCCGTTTAGATTTGGACTTGAGATCGGTGAAGATAGGGGATCTGGTACGTTTATTAGATCGTATATCGAGTTCCATATCTGTATCAGTGCTTGTACTCGGCCGAGGCGAATGTCGGTCCAAGTGCACCTGTGTTCCTGGCTGCTTAGCCTTGCCTGCAGATGCAGAAAGTCTTGTCTTGTCTTGTCGCCTAGAATATCTTGGCTCATACCCACATGGGGGATCGGCCACACTGTACCTCATAATAGATAATTTTTTTTACAACGCTTGCTAAAAAAAGAAAGAGAAATTAGGCAGGAACAATAATAATGTACCTTTAAACAAACGTGAAGAAGTGCAGAAGAATGCAATAAACCAGAATATATAAAACAAATTAACAAGAATGAGGAAGGGAAAAAAGAATTGGATACATCTGGCAGTACCACTAGCAGCGTATCCTTCCGTTTGTCTGAATGAATTTATGTAGCGCTGACAGAATAGCACTGCGGCCCACACCCAACTAACTGACTGGCTCCAAACAATATAATAGGGTGGATGTATTGACTGGCAATCCGAGCAAACCAATCGGTCTTTCAAGAATTATTCGTCGCAGTGAGGCGAAGCGGCGGCATGTGAGAAGAAAGTGATCTATTATTTCCGGTTCATTGCAAACTGCACATAAGTTAGTTAATGAATACCTGATTTGTTAATATAAAAATTTAACCGAGGAACTCTACAGCGAAAGCTTGTGAGGGTCACCTCACATTGACGGGAAGGGCATTTTGCGGTGTTCCATGTGAATTGCAAGTGCCGAAATTCTTCAGATTGTAGGAGAGACGTTTCGTTTATTTTTAAGATTAACAAGCGTTTGAATCGTTCGGCAGTAATAAAAGGAAATTGTGGGGCTACTAGCACCACCGGGAAATTTAAAGATGCCAAAGTGAGCGAATCAACAATTTCATTTAATACAATTCCAGCATGCCCGGGGACCCAAATAAACCGAACTTCTGATAGGCTATGCGGTACGAGAGACCAAAATATCCTGAGAAGAGGAGACTGCTATGCGGACGTTAGATGTGTACATACTGACAAAAAATACAAAATAATAATAGCTTATGATTGCTGATAATTTAGTTTTCGAAGAGCCAATGTAATAGCCAGGAATCCTGCGAGATAAATTGGTGTGAAGTCCGGCAAACGGAGCGCAAAAGACCAATTAAGCTGATGAGAAAAAATACCTACTCCAGCCTTCTGAAGAGTTTGCGTTGCATCCGTCGAAATTACTACGTATTCAGGAAAATGACTGCGATGGTCTCGAAGAAGGCCCTCCAGAACATGCTTTGGAACTAACTTGGCATTTTTCAAAAAAATATCATCGAAAATTAAGTCAACTGGCACCGAGCATTGGGTTTGGGGAGTTAAATGCTGGAGGGAAACGTGAAGATTTGATAACAGACTCGACGAAAATGATTTGGGGTCTTTGATAACGAAACCACGGGCGCTAGAAGAAACTGAATGTTTGATGAAAACTGTCTGTGAACAGAAGAGGGGCGCATCGTAAGTTTTAAATATGTTTGAATAGTAAGCTGTCGAAATCTAGCATCAAGTGGAATGATTCTAGCTTCCAAATAAAGCCCGCTATTCGCGACACGCCTAGGTAGCCGAAGACACAGCCGCAGAGCTTGCCTTTCTAGCAATATAAGAGGTCTTAATTTGTACTCAGCACTTCCGGAAAACAGAACACAACCAAACTCCATAATTGGGCGTACGTAAAGTTTGATTGATTTGATTGATATGTGGGGTTTAACGTCCCAAAACCACTATATGATTATGAGAGACGCCGTAGTGGAGGGCTCCGAAAATTTAGACCACCTGGGGTTCTTTAACGTGCACCCAAATCTGAGCACACGGGCCTACAACATTTCCGCCTCCATCGGAAATGCAGCCGCCGCAGCCGGGATTTGAACCCGCGCCCTGCGGGTCAGCAGCCGAGTACCTTAGCCACTAGACCACCGCGGCGGGGCTACGTAAAGTTTGTAGATCATAAGTAACGTATCCATGCGCATCCCTGAATTCTTGTTGCAAAACCGGCGTAGCAACCCTAGGGCGCTTTCTGCTTTACGGGTGTTTGATTCTATTTGTTGCTGCCAATTTAAATTGTCCACGTAAGCAATGCCAAGATATTTTAGTGCTGTTACTTGTGGAATCGAATCATTTCGATAATGCAGTGAAAGAAATACGGGAATGGATAGAGAGAATACAAGCAGAGCAAATTTGTTAACATTAAGTGAAAAAGACAGCCTGCCAAGCCATACCTCAAGCTTACTCAAATATGACTGTAAGATTTGATACAAACTATTGATATCTCGGGATGACGAGAAAAAAGCAATGTCATCGGCGTAGACGTTAAGAGGAACATTTTTATGAACGGGTATGGATGATAATAATATATTAAATAAAAGAGGTGACAGGACTGATCCTTGCGGAACACCTCGTGTTTGCTTATATGAGGCAGAAGTAATTCCCTCGTGGCAACAAAAGAATTGTCTCTGAAAGAGAAACTCCTGAACCCAAGATATAATGTACTTGGGCACCTCACAGTCCACTAATCTTGAAATTAATGTACTGTGTTCCACATTATCGTAGACTTTTGCGATATCTAACGTGAATAATGCAGAGAAGCTCACCAGATACTTTTGCAAGGCGAATTCGGCTTTCCAAATCAACAAGAGCCGACCATATAGAGCACCCCTGTCTAAATCCTACTTGCCTTGGTGAAAGGATGTCCTGACGAGCGATGAATTCACTGAGCCTTCTATGAAGAATTCTTTGAATTATTTTAACTAGGTTTGAAGTAAGCGAAATTGGCCGAATGTTATCCAGGACATATCCGAGGCTTGGATTTTTTCGCAGCAACACAACTTTAGCAATTTTCCATACGCTTGGAATCCATGTGTGCTGTAAGGAGCAGTTAACAATATTCAAAAGCTCATCGGGATGGGAAATAATTATCAATTTAATCATAGAGTTTGTAATCTAATCTGGACCGGGAGCCGCTTGCTTTACAGTTAGTATGACATCTGCCAGTTCCGCCATAGTGACTTCCCGAAAGTCCGAGGTTGCGCTTTTGAATGTCACAGGTCTCAAGCATGACGAATCTAAACGCGCTTCAAGTCCTTTCGCGATGCCCTCTAACAAATCTGTTGTCTCTTTAGGAAACAGCACTACTGAATGCGAATATGCTGGTACCTGCGTCGATTTTTTGTTCCGTAGAAACCTGTACAGGGCAGATCTTTTATCAGGTTTTGATAAACGCGAATGTAAGTCAGAATTGTGTTTATCTTTAGCTATAGCAACTGTACGTTTAAACAGCGCTGCGTGGTATTTATAGTCAACCCAATTTTTCGGAGTATGGTTGCGGCATAAACGTTTCCAAGCAGCCTTACGTCCCCTATACGCAAGCGTACAATCTTCATTCTACCAAGCTGAATTTGACGGTGTGCTGCCGTACTTAACAGAAATCCCTGCTGACTGCAGAGTCACTTAGACACGCTACTACTGAAGCAGCTCGTTGCTGTCCGACGCATCCTCTCAATGACGAGAGCGCGGAGTTTAAAACAGTTTTATAAATTTTATAGTTGGTGAACCGTTGTTGCCAGATAGCAGAGGTAAGTTGTGGTAGCATTATTTCATAGGTAATCGGTACATGATCTCTACTCGTCCCATTATCAAACGTTTCCCACGCTGAAATCATAAACTCGCCACACGAAAATGTTAGGTCTAATGTTGATGAGCTTATCCGGCGTAGAAAGGTAACTTGTCCAGAGTTATGACAGCGAAAATTATTATCCTGCAACCAATTCAAAAATCTTTTGCCACAGCCATCTGTTTTAAACCCCCAAGAAGTGTGATGCGAGTTAAAATCCCCAGCCAATAAAATTGAATTTGATGAAGAATTCTTGATAACACAATCTAGGTGATCTGTGCGTCTTACTCTATTCGGAAAGTACACATTAATCACTGTAATCCTCTTGGAGTCAGGTAACAAACAATCTATTCCTAACAATTCACAATCCGGACAAATATGTTCAAAAGTTACAGTAACATGATGACACATTCTTAAGATATTATGGCCAATAATCCACCTCCTCTACTTGGCCGATCCAGTCTAAAAGTTCGAAAATATTTCAGAGTAAATGTTTGGTTTACTGAAAGCAAAGACTCTTGAAGTAAAATTACATTAGGATTTGTTTGCTGTATGAGATAAATAAGATCTATGTAAGTGGAAGATACGGAACGACAATTCCACTGGGGAACTTTTACAGGCGCTATGATGGACTTAATATAGTTAACTCGACTGCAGAACGCAAAACGTCTTGCTCGTTGTTGTATTAGTAATAACTTTTTTTGGTTTCGACATTGGCAAACTGGTCGGAGACAATGAAGCATTGCGTCGGTTTATGAATGATATTACCAAGCCTCATGTCACCAAACGACCCACTGGGCCCAACAGGGGTTGGCGACTGAGCGCTGACGAGCGTTTCAGGGGTAACATCTTCTTGATGCCGATTATTTCGTTCATAGTCGAGATGCTCAGCTTCACCCTGGACCGTGACAGTGTGTGCAGCAAAGGAGGGAATAAGGCTGTTTAACCTGGCAGCGAGCATCTCGGTCAGACCTTCAGCAAAGGTGTTGAAAAGCCATTCCATAATCATCGGCGTGGCCTCATCTATCGCTGCCGACACTGCTAAAGCGACCGTCGCTTCAATTGACCCACACTGGCGTGTTGTAGCAGCAGCGTACCGCACTTCGCGCCCTTTAATGAAGGATGTTGCCTCAGACCGAGAACAACGGCGTTTCTCCATTATATCTAGAATTTGTGTTTCACGTTCTCGAGCAGGGCAGCTATTGTCCGTGGCTGTGTGTGCTCCATCACATAGGCAACACCTGCAGTTGTCTACCTGACAATTTGATGCGGCATGTGCCCCACCGCAATTCGCACATCTCAATGAGGACCTACAAGCATTAGCGCTATGTCCGAATCGCCAACAGTTACGGCATTGCAGTGGGCGAGGTGTCAATGCCTCTACACGGAATAGATAAGGCCAGGCCTTCAGCTCAGAGGTGCGTGTGAGACCAGCAAAGATAACGATGACAGCTTTCAGTAGGGACTCTCGTATCACCTACAGGTCTAGTGCATCTGTAAACAGATATCATGCCAGCTGGAGAGACCATCTTTAAGAATGCTTCAGGACTAATGTTAGTTGGAACACCACGAACAATGCCCTTCACGCAAGCAAGAATGAGGGGGGATAAAAGCGCGAACAGCAATGAACGCAAATCTCATGGCGGCCAGTAAGTCTGTTAAGCATTGAATATTTGAAGACCTGCATAGTATGCCAGTCTTGCCGAAACGCCTCACATCTGAGATGTCCAGAAAATGACCGCTTATGTTGCGAAGTTCTTGAAACACCTCCATTTCACTCAACCGAATGGCTCCACCTTCTGTGGGCACAAGCGCGACAGGCAAACTGCTTACGCCGTTCTTGAGGAAACACTTCAGTGGTACCGATTCAGCAGGACGACTGGCCGACCAGGGCGAGCCCTGGCCGGGACCGGAGACCGGCATTGATGGCTCCTGAAAAATCAGCAAAAAAAATTATACCGCTGATAAAGAACCAAACGTGATGAGTGTGGCCAATCCCCTCTCGCACGAAGTGCAATCGAAAGCAACAGCTACCCATTCGTCGGGCAAGCTGTTCTATTCTGCCTCCCTTTCCAGCCCATGGCCCACAGCTACCGTGCCGCTCTTCGTTACAATATATATATATATATATATATATATATATATATATATATATATATCCGTCCGTTCCCCCATTGAGGGGAAACGGACGAAGATGAAAGAGAGCCGACCGACCCATTAAGGGGAAACCCTTTCCTTACGCACGCCGTCACGGACCGCTCCCGCCACGGCGGCGACAATCTTGGGTGGCCCGGCACACGCCGAGAACTGACCGGCACGGGATTAGAACCGGATGTGGACGTGCACGGACATGTGGTTTTGTTCTCAGTGTTGACAGTGGTTCTTCCTCTTTTTTTACTTTCACTCTTTTCATCTTTTTTCTTCTCTTTTTTCTTTTCTCTTTTTTTAGTTCTCTCTCACTCTCGCAAACATCTTCTAAGGCGAGAGGGACGCGGCAGCAACGAAGTTTGGAAGTTCATGTTAGTATAACTCATCCCCTGATGAAGGGAGGACCCCTCCCGAAACTGTTGGGAAATAAATATATTTATCCTTGTTGACAACGCTCCCGTTGTGCCATATCCCATACCTTCAAGAAGACTAACTGGCCCATTGAATTATTACTCCCACTATATATATATATATATATATATATATATATAATGTGTGTGTGACACTAGCAAGTGGTTACTATGTACAGATACTAATACTCATCACATGAACCAATCAGCATTACATTTGTATTGTCCGTCAGTGAGCGTGGAAAACTCTCTCTCCCGCACAGTGAGCAACGGAAAATGAAAAGCTCTAAATTCGAGGAAGGCAACGGCAAGCTGTTCGATGACGCGTAAATTATGAGCGACAAAGAATTCCATGGCTCAGATAAAACGCGCAGTCTAACACGCATTGTTTCGAACGCTGTGCAGAAAAGCCTCTGGCCGCCCCATCGACCCAGTTTCCTGTGCCCGAAGACCCAATGTTCAGGTCGGGTTTTAATGTCTCCAACCAGGTGGCACTCCCCACTTCTTCCTTAAATGAACGCAGCATGCGGTCAGCCGCAGAGAACGCGGTAATGAGCCTGGTAGCCACAGTTGATACTCTTTCTGTACATGTGTCGTTCATCTTCAGTTATTATTGCGATAGCAATTATATGGACACTCTCGGCTGGATTTTGCCGCCGGCGTCAGTGTCATTCACCGTATATATATATATATATATATATATATATATATATATATATATACATATATATATAAGTACATATACATACGAAAACACAAAATTACCATACATACGAAAACACAAGAAAAAAATAATGCAGAAAAACTCCGGCGCGCGGAATCGAACGTGCTAAGACACGAATGCGAGGCATTAACCACTAAGCCACCAAGGAGCTCATCCTTCAACGTTCAAACGGCAAGCCATATCTTCCATTTACTGCTGGTGATGGGCATCTCGGGAGGGAGGGGGACAACTATTGTTTTCAGCATTACCAGCAAGATGGCGCAATGAGCGCGCATCGTCACGAGGCGGCGGCGCGCACTGTCATCTTCCATGCATACTTTGCCCCGCGGAGAGGAGGGGGGTGGACCCTCACTTGCGCGCCTTTATCTCGCGGTGGGGAGAATCAGACGTCTTCGCTGACGTTGGATTTTCACTAAAACCATTCTGTTGTAATTACCGAGCGCACAATGGTCCCTGCAATCGTTGCAGTCTCCGTTCGCGGAAAGGGCGCGCCTTTCAGATACAGCGAAGTAACAACTGATATGCTTATCCTCGTTCATCTGTACCTGTGAGTACGTTTCGTACGTTATTTGTGCTTGAGAAACTCGGGGCACGTTTCGATCTGCTTACCATTTTGCGCGTGACCTTCCAATTTGTTGCTATCACGTTCATTGCTTCGTCTTTGTGGAAAAGCTGTAACTTATTATTAACGACTTTCCGTGCAAGAACAAAAGCAGAGGCAACTTGTTGTAAGGAGAGGCACACCAGAGTGAAGAACAGGGCCATGTAAGGCAACTCACTCCGCCCACGCAGCATGCATACAAAGAGCATGCAGGCGGGACGGTGCCAGTGAGACAAAACGAGCGTAAAAGGAAATCCGACGCAAAACCACTCGAAGCTCGCTTGTATAAACCGACTTCAACATCACCAGGTTCAAACTACACCAGCTGCCGCTGTTACCACCATGCCCTTTGGAAGAAGCAAAATAACAGCGAATGAGGAAGATATCACTGATGGACTGCGTTTGCGAGAAACTTGAAGGGGCGTTAATACATACATCTATTTTTCCTAAGGTGAGAAAGAGAGGAGGGTGGTCGTAACAACTGTTAGTGGGGGGCACGCCCTGCCCATGGTTTCTAACCTGTAGAAGCGAGGGCCTCCACTGCCCCCCCCCCCCCCCGGTTCCGGAGCCCCTAGCAGTATTCAACACCGACATCAGTTCTTGCAGACACCAATACATAGGGCAGCTGCGTAAACACGAGGCTAAAAGAGCACAAGAACATAATAGACGCAAACCAGGGACATATCAGCTTACACTGCTGTAACTGCGGTGATAAGCCAAAACATCAGCGTACTCAGCTTTGCAAACCTGAGTTAGATAAAAGTGGCAGTGATCGCTACAAAGACCAGTACGTGCGTCAGGAAAATGGTAGCGATTGCTTGTGCAGGAGGGAGACGTGCCAGCATTCCATCGCTTAGGTTGACCAAGGATGACCTAAGGTTTTCAGGGACTTGATTAAAACTTGTCGGAATCACTTAGTGCTTTCGATGCCGATTGCTTTCAAATGCGAAGCATTTCTTAGCGAACTTCGGCGACTTTGAGCATATCTATCTATCTATCTAATCTATCTATCTATCTATCTATCTACAACTTTGCGCTCTCTTCTGGCCGTTTCGATAATGGTATTTACCCCAAAATTAGTATGACATAACACGACTGTATGACAAGCATAAGTGACTAGTCATAACTTGAAAATTATGGCATGTATGTCATGAATGCCATAATTTACATTTCAGGGTCTTGCTGCTCTTGAGGTGGTTTCGTTCACATGACATATTGCAAAACTGGTATGGTATGACATGAGTGCATGGCAAACAAAGAGACAGACCCTAACGTAGAAATCATGACATGTATGCCATGTAAGTCATGACTACATGCCATGCTCATGATGTGCTCACGGCAGTTTCGCTAGCTTAACATATACCAAATTTTAGTATTACATGGCATAAATGGAGGACGAAGGTAAAGTACACGTGCCAAACATGATAATCATAATAAGCGTGGCATGTAAAATGCGACATGCTACGTTCATAGCACGCTGGCGGCCGTTTTACTGCCTCCTCATATAGCAAATCTGGTATACGTGGCGTAAATGGAAGACGAGGTAAATTACATGTCCAAACATGATAATCATGACATGCGTGTCATATAAACATGACTACATGCTACGCTCATAGCATGCTCGTGGTCGTTTTGCTAGCTCCACAAACACAAAATTTAGTATCACATGACGTGAATAGATGACTAAGGTCTGATAAGACATCTAAGTATGGCATGCTTTAAGTAACGTGCTGATTTTAAATGACATATCAACCTTCCTCATTCGTGCTTCGCATATCGATTCCCACTGTACGTGGGATTTGCCCTTTTTTTCCTTTGGCTATATTTCGTTTCTTCACTCGCTGGCTCTCCTTGGTATCGTCAGTGGAATAAAACAGTTGAAAGTTTGTGCTCTTTACTCTCTTTCTGTGTCATATTTTATTATGATTTTATGCTCTATTCGTTTGGTAAGTATACGTGCTGTAGACTCATCGTTGTGAATGAAACAAACGAAAACAGTGATGAGCCCAATTTTTATTTAAAATTTCAATTCATTATATCAATTCATTATGTATGGCAGTTCCAATCATTCCTCATAATTAATGCTTCTTTCTTCTTCCATGCTGTAAGATGGTTCGACGATAACACACAGCACTACTGTTCCAAGTCAAGGTACACACACCCAATGAATCTCCTGAAAACTTCAGTTGCGCCATCGTGAAAAAGCTGGTGCCGGATCTGCTGGCTGACCACTGCAAATAGAAGGAGGGATAATAAGGTCATGTGTCACACACAAAACACTCTAGATAGCGCGGGGGTACCGTGAAAATATTATAAGCAGTCACTCAAAGTACTGAAGCTTACATACCTTAGTATTTCGCATAACGTTAGAACTCAGCACATATTGTCGACATAAAGCAAGCGATACAACCAGGGGTTAAAGCCATGTGGCAGTGTAATAGTATTTAAACGTTACATTCCATCAATTCGCACCTGCACCGAAGTTCAAGAGAGAAAAAAGTTGGTCAAATAGAACACATAATGTTATACATATGCCCATAATTTATTATGTATCCAGTAACACACTATTGCATATGACTGTGTAAATAAATAACTAATAAAATGCAGCAAGAATCGGGTGTAGCCACACAACTGGTATGAGACAACAAAGTGTGGTATGCCACCATTTCCCACGAAATTCGACATAATACATTTGATTACATGCATGGCAATCAAACCTAGAACTGTGTTTCGACATATTATTATTCCTTTTTATCTATTTGTAAATATCAAGTATTTTAATTACTGAATTTGTGGTGCATATGTCACTATTATATTCCAGAATGACTTTGAAAACTGAATTTGTGGTGCATATGTCACTATTATATTCCAGAATGACTTTGAAAACATCAGTTAAGACTGTTTGTAACTTGCTATACTTTGTACAGCTCTTTGTGCATGTGTTTCTATGTGTGCATGTAAGTGCAGACCACTTATAACGTAACCACAGTTGCTACGTGATTTTTTGATGCGAAGCATTTTGTGCTCGGGTCTACGTCCCATGACGTCGGCGTCCCCACTCACACTCAAATTCGCAACTTTTTTCCCCTCCTCCGCTTCTCCCTGTCACCTCGTAACGCCGACGCAGGGAGTGTCTGCTAACCTATCCCAGCTTCCCTTTCTCCTCAAGGCATTCCTTCTTGCAGTGTTTACACTGCCATTGCGCATGCACCTATCCTTCCCTCTCTCGCCTCGCATCGCCAATGCAGGCAGCGTCTACTAGCAAGTTTTTTATTGAAAAACCGACTGCTCGTGCTGCACAACCGTTCACTGACCACCCCATACATATACCGTATTTACTCGCGTAATCCTCGCACTCGCATAATTCTTACACCCCCCACATGGCCCAACAAAAATAATGATTTCTTTTTTTCCTCGAGCAATGATCCCACCCTCGAAAACTGCCGCAATAATGTCGTCTGCTCGTCCCAACCACTGATGATGATAGGGCGGGCCATCTGGCGCCATCTCTTAAGCATTAAGCGTACTATTGCATGAAGATTCGATTCGATCCAAGCCAAGCCAAAGTGGCAAGTATGCGTTGCGGCATGTTTTGTATGTTGTGTCAGTAACCTTGTCACGTTATGGGGCGATACTGAAGCTACACGGCTGCTATCAAGTTGAAAGTGATAGAACATGCACTAAACAACGGTAACAGGGTCGCCGGTAGGCCCTTCGGAGTCTATGAGTTCTGTGTTCGCTACTGGTGACGACAGCTGTAAGCTACCAAGATGCGTTGGGCCTGTGGTGTGCCTGAAACTGGGATTGATGGTAAAATTTATTTCATCAGAAGGAAAGTGCGGACGATTCTGTTAAATAGCCATCAGACGAATACTGACGTTCTATGCTAACTTTTTGAGGGCTCCTGTTGAGAGACGTACGCTACTGCTACGCCCACAAGCTTTGCGTATGGTATTCTTATTGTCGACTGTTTGCTTGCATTTTTGTGTCTCAAATAAATCTTGCCTTTTGTTGAACCTGTGCTTTTACTGTTGAGGTAAGCTTTAATTAGTACTTCTCAAAGCTTGCTGTTAGTTGCTGGTGTGAGAATCCCGATTTGCGGCCACTTCGTTTTCTTTTTTGCTCTGTACGTTTTCGTGGAAAGTTTTCCCCGCGTAATTCTTGCACCCCCCAACTTTGCATCGGTTTTCCGCCAAAAAAGTGAGAGGATTATGTGAGTAAATACGGTAGGTGCTGGATGTTGACCTCCAAGGTAGTGCCGGTGAGAGATTTTTCCTGTGCATTATTGTTTAATGAAAATTTGCAGCGTGCACGTTAACTAAAAGCCGACTGCTGATCTCCGCGTCCAATCGTAGTCTTCTGTCTCTCACTGCCCATTAGCAGCAATTGGCATGTTCCCGTAGGAGACACTAGTCTATCACTACGTGCTTTACGTCCCCAGGTTTCTTTCCTGGACAATACAGTGATAAGCACCAGTGTCAACGTTGCCGCCAGTTTAAGCGTTAGTGCACGCTGCTTCGCATCGACGTATGGTTCTGTTTACCGGGCGATGGCGTAACCTTTTTTCAACTCCTGTTTCGCCTCTCATACAACCACATGTATACACATACCGCTCATGGTGCAGTCCCTTAAGATAAAAAGACCAGCTATAATGCGGTTGCTGATCAATCTTTCTGACAAACGCTGTGGCGAGTGCTCTTCTCAAAGGAGGAGGTGTGCTGCTGGAGAGACAGCAACCAGGTCATTACTACACCACAGTCATTACGATGGACGAGATGACGCGGAGTGAACGAACGAGGGGCAAAGCGAGGAAAAAGAAAAGAAAAAGCTGAGACAAGATCTCGACGTCTCATCGTGAGAGGCCTGAGCCCAGTTCCCTAAAACCCCTCTAGGACAATCTAATGACGTACAACCAACCAACCAAAAAAAAGCCCCCACCTGCCCGAAGGAAATCGTGAGAAAGTGCGAATGCATTGCATAGCATCCATAATGGCATTTCACACATGAGAACCCAGCGTTAAAATAAATGCTTTTTTTTTTCTTACACCGTGCAGCCAATAGCGCCCTTCGCCGCATATGGCATTTTTCTCTCGCGGTATGCATTTCCAGCTCTAGTATAGAGCATGCACAGTTAAAAAATACTAATACTACTATGTCGCGAGAAACGGGGTATGTGTTTCAAGCTCTAGTAGTTAGCGTGCAGAGTTAATATGAAGTGAACAAGAAAAATTTGCCCCGTATCTACATGTACCACTGCAAATTTCTTTGAAAGACGATAATCTTGCGTCTGGAGAGGGTGAACAAAACGGTTATTTGATGTTCTGCATGAGAAAATCTGTGAATTGTGTTCTGGAAGCGCTGCGTTAGAGTGTCTCGATCTGTGCAGCGAAGGCGAATGAGCGCATCGAGGCACGTTAAGCTTGAACCACACGTACGCTGCCGGAGCACGCGCAGTATGCGCTCCGGGGGCCACGCATACGCAGATGTCGTAAGCCCACCTAAACACTCTGCGTACGCAAATGTCTGCGGCGATCTGATTTCGCCCTTGAGATGGTGCACGTCTAGCTGCGCTGGCCACGCTTGGAGCCCTGCAGATATGAAACAACGTCATGGCTGTACTCAGACATCGACCTAGCCGGCGTGTAGGAACTAATTCAAATTACCTTTTCTTTCCTTTTCGTGCATATTTTATATCCCTACATACAGGACAAGTACACTCACAGCCATATGTATTCATTTACGAGCTCTATTCATACATAATTCGCCTTAATACATGACTGCATGAGACTGCTTGGCTCTGTTTCGCACAACGCATCGTGCACTTCGTAGCAATAGACACCATGCACTCTAGTGTGTTCTCATGTTTGTCTGGCCATGCTTTGTAGTGCTGAATAGTTTTAACCAGCAGCACTCATTGGGCTCGATCACATTGCGCCGGATTCGGCATACGTGCCAGCAGTGCACTACGCATCGTGCGCGTATCGATGTGCAGTGCACTCGTGTTTGCATGGCTATGCCAAGTGGTGCAGTACGTATGGCTTTGTTCGGCACCACCTCGACTTACAGAGAGTGGTCAAGCTCAAATGAATCACTTCGAAGCTCATAAACAGCTTAGTACGCGACGCCACCGCCTATTCTCCCTTGCTTGGGATAAGCGCGCACCGGCGCACGCCTGCGAGTTGCGAGTGTAGTGTGTGAGTGGCCCGGGGTACGCGCGCTGATGCGCTCCTGCTCGCACTAAGGCAGCGTACGTGTGGTTCGGGCTTTAAACACGAGCGCTATTTGGCAGTTATCTTTGAAAACGAAGGAAGGCATGCGCGCTTGTATCTGAGGCAATAAAGTGTAGAACGCAAAGCGACGCGCAGGTGCCACCACCGTGGCATCTGCCCATCGCTTTGGAGAAAAGCGTTGGAAACACATGCCTTTTTGAACATAGCGTTGTATTGTCAGCGCAGCGTGATAAATGCTACGGCCCTTACAATCACTTATTCTCTAGTATAAAGACACACATACAGAATATTGACGTGTTGTCATTGTTCCTCAGATATGCGCAATAATTGCTTTTTAGTTGAAAATCGCACAAAACTTGAGCAATATTGGTGGCAGCTTAGCATGGGGTTGGTCGTTTGGAGTATCGTTTGGGGCCGTTTGGCGCAGAATTACGGCAGACAAAGAGACAAATGTACAAACAGACAGGCAGGAAGACACAAAGACAGGCCAAAATTTTTGTGTCGAAGTACCCCAAGAAAGAATATCGTCTTTAAAAGAGGGCTCTTGGCACAGCGTTGGCGTTTCACAGCGGCGTCTCCAGGCTTGTAACTATGGGGGGGTTGAGGAGGTTCTGACCCCCCCCCTCCAAATTTTTTTGATGGTTTAACTTTTCGGGTGATACTAAAATATTTACACGCCTTCACAGCGACCACCAGCTGCCAAAGTTACACTGCAACTTTCCTGGCATTGCTTCCCTCTTCTTCCTTTTTTCAAACCTACCCTTTTACCAGAACACCTCAGCGCTCCCTCCCCCGCACGCGCACCTGCCCTGTTTGTACAGCTTTGCACTTCGCCCTCGCGTTCCTTTCGAGTCTTTTTTTTTTCGTCTTTCACACCGTAGTAGCTCCTTTATTGATTCCAGATGCTTTCCTTGTGCATTGCCGCTGGAGAAGTTATCCGTCTGTGCGGAGCGCACGTGTCGGCTTTGGGTTCCTGCAAAAAGCGCGTCTACTTCTGTGAAGGTAAACATTTCGACAGCAACGGCAACACCAACACGACGTGCGCAAATTTGCCAGGAAACGAAACCCCTAAGCGGAAAAACTCAGCGGCGCATTCCGAGGACGCAGGCTGCAGGGCAAACTTTTCTGAAACTGTAGTCCTCGCCACCGAAACGAATCATCGAAGATGACATCTACTGAAAGACTGCCATATCCGAGCAACTTCGAACAACCTTAACCACACGCAAGGAAATCTACCTCTTCTGTACACAGAAGGTATATGCGCCTCCCTACAAAGCGCACAAAGCGAGGATACAGCCGGCACACAATCTGGCACCAGCGGTCAACTTTCACAGGAGAAAAAAAAAAAACGCCGCCAAGCTGGGCTGCACACGAGAGTACAGAGGCTGACGTCACAGCCTACAAAGTGCATTTTTGGGGGGTCACGGCTATTTAATTAGCGCAGCCCAGAGAGAATTATGCAGGTGTCCAGGGAGCCGTCTGTGAAAAGGTGACTTTTTCACAGGAACGGAGCAACACCTCCTTTCTGGACTGTACCACGGGAGTGCAAATGTCTCGGCAGTGCATTCTTGGGGCTTCACGTATATTAAGGGGAGTATGCAGTGCCCATGGAGTCTTCTGTGAAAAGGTCTTTAAGTAGCGTTAATCCAGTTTGCTGCAGCTGGAGTACAATAATGGGCCTGCATGCACACCAGCTGTAGCGGCGTTCAGAAAACACATGCGCCACGCGGGAGCCGGTGCGTTCATCACACTTCTACATTATAGCCACTGTAAAGTGGATAAGAGAGGAAGAAAACATCACCCGCCGTTCACGCCAGGCAGTCGAAGCAGTCGCAAACGTCTTTTTGGAGCCACTGGCCACAGGATTGCGGCAGCAAAATGAAAAAACACTCTGCAACAACGAAGCAAAGGAGTCTTGCATCTTACTTCAAAAAAGTTCGAACCGATGAAGCGGACGGAGAAGAACCGCCTCTTTCGAAAGATAAAATTTCGCTCTCCTCAGCACTGGTGGAAAGCCAAGCGCGTCCGAACTTCTGTTGCGACTCAGGAGAATGCACCGGTTTATATGAATCACCTGAGAACGAACACAAGCAGGACACCCATGCGCCGCCGGGAAATGATGGTGGCCGCAGTGCAACTCCAAGTGATCTTTGTTCTACAGTCAACGCTGGGCAAAGTGACGCCTTTACCACTGGGCAATGCCAAAGGAAGGTGAGTGGCATGGCACCTACACATTCTGGTTCGCCTCCCCTTTGTGCGACGAGTGCGAATATTTTCGACTTGGGACTGTTTGTCTCGAAAAACAATAATGTAAATGATCCAGAGACGATGGAGAAGCTGCTGCTCAATCTGTAGACCCCTCCGGCTAACTATGATTATCCAGCCACAGGGAAAAAGAATCTGAAGTTCCAACCTCACTGGGTAGATCATTACCCATGGCTTGTTTATTCAGAGAAGCTTCAAGGAGCATTATGCAAATATTGCGTAGTCTTCGCAAGCGAGTGTGCATGAAAAGGGGAGCACCAGCGCTTGGGCTGTTTTGTAACTAAGGAGTTCAACAATTACAAGAAAGCCATGGACACCTTTCAGAACCACGCATCTAGCAGTTATCACGCCATGTCAACAACGCTATCGGAGAACTTTTTAGCAGTCCGGCCCCGCTCACAGCATGACATATTAACACAACTTGACCACGGCCTTAAAAAGCAGGCGGAAGAAAACCGCAAGAACTTGCTGCCAATAATAGAAACAATCCTTTTCTGTGGCAGGCAAGAAGTACCGCTTCGCGGCACAGACTACTCTGGTCCAATAAATACGTCTGAAGTGCCGCCATTCAAAAATGATGAAAATTTCCGCGCACTGCTTAGGATGAGAGCAAAATGTGGAGATGCCGCCTTGAGAGCTCACATGGTAATAACATCTCCGGAGAATGCGCTGTACATGAGCCCAAAAATTCAAAATGAGTTGATCACCCTCTGTGGTAAAATCATACAAAAAAAGATAGTGGAAAACGTCAACTCAGGTTTGTGTTTTTCAGTTCTAGCTGACGAGGCCACTGATATATCTCGCACCGTCCACATTTCCCTGTGTGTAAGGTACGTTGTACACGACACGTTGGGAGTGCCCATTCTTAAAGAAGATTTTGTAGATTTTGTTCCCGTGTACAATCTCACTGGCAAGGCGCTGGCGAGCACAATCCTGAACAGCGTTAGAGGTCATGGCTTTGACCTGAACCTACTTTGCGGGCAAGGATACGACGGCGCGGCATCAATGAGCGGCCACCTTAACGGTGTTCAAGCCTTCATTCATCAAACAGCGCCCAAAGCGTTGTACGTCCATTGTAGCGCCCACTCGTTGAACCTTGCTCTGCTTCACGCATGCAAACTCCCCAGCATCCGCAACTGTTTGGGAACTGTATCCTCAACCTGTACGTTTGTGAGAGCGTCACCACAGAGGACGAACCAACTGCGAGACAAAGTAGAAGATTTAACACAAGAAAAAAGAAAATCAGTTCTCTCTTTTGGCCAAACAAGGTGGGTAGAGAGTCACGATGCACTTCAGCGTTTCCTTGAACTGTGCCTATTGTACAATTCCTCGAATATTTGGAAGAAGAGGCCGCGTCATTTGATACTTCATCAAAAGCTTCTCAACTGCTCAATGCCATTACGAAGCCCGAGTTTGTCATTTCGCTTCAGATCTGTAGTGACCTCTTCTCTTTGACACTGCCACTTTGCAAGTTTCTTCAAAAAACTGACTGTAACTTGGCTCAAGCGTGCGGTCACGTAAAGAATGTTATAGACGTTCTTTCCACAAAAAGGGCTAGTGCGGAAACGGAATTTAATAAGATTTTTCTGAAGTCGCTCTCTTTGCTGAAGATCACAAATGTTGAGATGGCCCTACCACGCATCACTGGAAGGCAGATGCAAAGAAGCAACGTACCTTCTACTACTCCCGAAGAGTACTACCGGAGGAATGTGTATTTGCCTTTGCTGGCTGACTTCGAAAATCAATTAAGAGACCGGTTCAATGCCCATAAGAAGGTCGTGGTTGGCCTTAACATGCTGCTGCCAAAATTCTGCGCATCGGCTAGCCTTTCTGATAATGATGATGCAGTGTAGTTTTACCTTGGCGACATTCCTTCGGCTAATGTCATCGAAGCAGAGTTCACACTGTGGGTGAACAAATGCTGCCAGATCGAAAAAAAGAATCACCCAGCTTGTGCTTTACAGGCCTTAGAGATGTGCAACCGCGACTTTTTTCCGAACATCCACAGCCTACTTTCTATCCTGGCGACTTTACCCATGTCGACGTCGACCCCGGAACGGACTTTTTCCACACTGAGAAGGCTGAAGAGCTACCTTCGAAATCATATGAACAACGACAGATTGACCGGACTAGCACTGCTCAGCATCCATCGAGAAGTTCAAGTGACCCCTGAACAAGTCCTCACAGAATTTTGCAAGTTGCCGACAAGGAAAAACTTCCTCGTTTAAACTTCCCTCTATGTTTCAAGAGTCGATTAAAAGCTAAACCCAGCTAGCCCAAGCTTCAACCCTTCTATCCTTTCGCAATTACGAGGAAACTATCCAGCAAGCAGAATGTGCGAACGGTAACAGAAGATCGGAATGTCGGGCGACTTTGTTGTTTGCTTGCATACATGTTGTCACGGACTGCCATTTTTGCGACCCGGCGTAACGGCAAATTAACGGGCGCCGCACTCCCCCGCTGACCGGTGGAACCGTTCGCTCATGAAAAGACTGGCCTTTAGTGCAGGGAAGTACTGAATGGGGTGTTCTTCTTCAAACGTTAGTCGCCAATGTTTGATCCTTTGTACCTACGGCGGCGTCGGCAGGGGTCGTCAAAGGCCGCGATGCACCCCGAACTAGCTGTAGACTGCAAGACGCACCGGCTGAAACCAAAGAAACTGACCATTCCCACGGGCAAAACTGCTTGTGGACAAGCCGTATGAGAGAACCCCAACAGGTTGTCACTCTTGCTTAGTTGAGAACCCTCTCCTAATTAAAAAGGTATGTGGTCAATATATTTTTCGGGTGGAGTTTCTAAGAATGAAACGTGCATGATTGGACTCATTTAGAGGTCTCTTTCCCCAGGACGAGAATCAGGGGACACGGAGGTCAATTTAAGAGCATGATTTCGCCTTGCTAAGCAGTTTAGTTGCTGACCAACATGGTGTAGAAGGAGATCAAGAAGTATCCCTTAAGTGGTTGTGGCTCCGTGTCGGCTGGCCACCTACACTTAGCCATTCGTCTAGTTGTGACGCGAAATTAACGTCTGTAACGTAGGCATCGGTACTTGAATCTCGAGTAAGCTCAACCTGCCCGAGATCGGCTTCAAGCACTAGCCTCCCGGAAACACCAGCGCAGCAACACCGCCGACATCGCAGTTGTGCCAGAACTCTCTCTGACTTCTCGCATCCGATCGTCGTGGACTCAACGCTGCCGGTCATCACAGGTATCCCTTCACCTGTTTATATTTTCGGACTTTCTCATCTGTAGTTTTATTGTTGGTTAGTTTTGTGTAGTTTGTAATACTTCTCCCTTGTAAGCTGATTTATTGATTTTATATATATTTTGTTAGTTGGTATTAAGTGTTGTACTAGATTCCTCTGCAATATTCCTAGATTCCTCTGCAGTGCTGCAATATCACTAGAGTTTTGTTTTTCCCCACATACGTCTCTGATCTCTTCACTGTCTCTGCTTACGTACGGAACGACCTAACCTGCTGCCATTCCCATCGCCGACTTCGCGCTGGCGACGCTAGAGTGGCAGCTTGTAACACATACATACCGTTTTTGTACCGCGGTTACATTGTGTTACTTCATTAGAAGCCGTTCGTCGCGGTGACCCCGGCTTTGGTGGTGCTATTGTCCAAACTTATTTCTTGCTTTAACCAGAATTTGAGGTTGACCTACCAATTTCTTTATTTGGGTACAAATAATTGAAAAGTACCATCGAATTATTACAAGTAAGCAATGTACTTGTTTTATTCCCGAAAATAAGCCAGTATAAATCTTAAAAAATGGCAGCCGTTCTACACGGAAAACCCCCCTCCCCCCCGCCCCCCGAAAAAAATTCCTGGGTACGGCCCTGGGCGTCTCGATCACACATTTCCAAATGTTGCTAGCGAACGGTCAAGGATGAGGCACGAGCGGACGGGAGAAAGGGACGCAGAAAGAACAGAGAGCGAACGGAAAGAAGGAGCGACGAAGCACTGCACCTACCCTCTACTACACTTTCTTGCACTACATGCTCCGGTTGCTAGAGGTGAGGATAAGCGCGTGCACCCACAGCTGTTGATATAGGAGAGGGAGTGATACCGGAGAGATAACACCTGCCAGCGGGCGGATACTGCTGCGGACAATGCCGGATGCCTAAAATAGCTCGACTAAAAAAATGCATTCGCATGTAAAACCGTGGCAGCCCTTCGCGGGCTTCGCCGAGTGACAGAGGAGGGCGGTTGCCTAGGTGACAGAGTAGCCTTTGTGCCGGTGTGGTTCCGGCCGCTCGCAGACCACGCACCAGCTTCACATGGGATGCGTCATCGCATCTACATCAACTGCGCCTCGAGTTTCCAGTCGGAAAAAGCACGGTCGTTATTGTGCTTGCTAATGATATCAAGTTTGCTACCTTGTCTGCAAATTCAAAAGCTTTGGCTCTGTGATGCAAGCTTTGATTGATAGATTGATTTGTGGGGTTTAACGTCCTAAAACTACCGTATGATTATGAGGGACGCCGTAGTGGAGGGCTCCGGAAATTTTGACCACCATGGGTTCTTTAACGTGCACACAAATCTGAGCACACGGGCCTACAACATTTCCGCCTCCATCGGAACAAGATGAAGGTGGTGCACGCCTACGCGTCTACATCAAGCCATGATGATCATTTGGTTGGACATTTCTAGGAAGACGTAGAGTCACCCGTTATTTAAAGAAGACACAGTATACTATTCTGATAGGTGACTTTGATGCCCAAGTAGGCAAGTAACAAGCCTGAGACCATGTAGTCAGGGAATATGGCATTGGTTCTAGAAATGCTAGAGTGGAGTTATTAGTAGAGTTGACAGAACGTAATAATTTATGGACCTTGAATACCTTCATCAGAAAATGGGCTAACCCCAAGTGGATGTGAAAAGTCCTAATGGCGAAACTAAAATGAAATAGACTTCATTCTGTGTGCACACTCAGGCATTCTACAGGATGTAGAAGTAGTTGGCAAGATTCAATGCAGTGACCATAGAATGATAAGAGCTCATACTTGCCTAGATTTGAATAAGCAAAAGAATAAAGTGATATACAAGAAGCCAATTAACGAGCCAGCGGTGAGAGGAAAAGTACAGAAATTCAGAGTCTCGCTTTAGAATAGATTCAAGGCTCTAAGCGAGGTAACCGACATTAGCGTTCACACAATGAACGATAATCTTACTAGTATCATCAAAGAGTGTGCAATGAAAGTTGGAGGTACAATGCCTAGGCAGGACACTGGCAAAATACCTCAGGAGACAAAAAATCTCATTAGGAGACAACAAACAATGAATCAGTAGGTGCAAGGTAGCCGATATCAGAATACAGTCAACTGCCGATTTTTTGGACCCTTTAGGAAGCGAAAAACCACCCGAAAATTCGGGCAGTCCAAAAAAAAAAATGAATGCAAGCAAAAAAAGCGCATTATTTTACTGGTAATTTTCAATGCAAGCAGAAAAACCGCACCATTTTGCTAATATTTCTCAATGCAAGCAAAAAATGCACTAATTCATTGATATTTCTCAGATCAAGATGGTCAAGGTCGAAGTACCAGACTTCGGGAACTCTGCCAAAGCATCAGTGGGGTGGCTCTGAAAAGAGCCGTTAAAAAAATGCATGCAACCGACAGCGGCTGCCGTCAGGGCAGCCGGTGTTAGAGCTGCAGTGGCTTGAAAAACTTGTTGATCCTTGTTTGAACGGCGTTCCGCTTGCATGTGATCACATTCGCCTCGATCTGAGCAAGGGTCATGTCATCACTGTACACCAATGACAGCGTCATCAATGCTCGAATCAATTCGGCAGTCGTAGGTGGCGCAGGCGTTGGTTCCTCTTTTTCGACATTGGAGTAGTCTGAATCCGCCATAACCTGACTGACTATTTCGTCGTTGGTTAGCTCTGTGCAGAAGTTGAGCTCATTGTCAGCATTGACGAATTGCTCAAAAGTTATTTCTGTGGGCATGGAAGCACCAGCAGAGCAGAGGTTGTTGATAATATCGTCCATGAGAGGGCACATGTCAGTCACGCTGTCGTTTTCTTCAGGCAAGTCTGCTGCCTCGGTGTCGAGTACGAAGCTCGCGTGACGAAAGAAGTTTTGAAGCGTGTCTTGCGTTACTGCCTTAAATGTGTCTGCAAGCATTCCGACAGCAGACCGAAGGTCAACGCCTTTCTCGTTTTCCGAGCACAGCACCATGCAGTTGAGTATACGTGAACGGTACAAAAGTTTCAGATTATGGATAACGCCTTGGTCCATTGGTCCATCGGTTGGAGGATCGCAGTCGTGTTGGGCGGCATGAATTCCAGCTGGATAGCCCTCAAGTTATTGATGTGACCATGGGAAGAGAAGAGCAGAACACGTCTGTTCTGTTGTTCAAACTTCCTGTCCAACCTGCGTACCTAACTCTCGAACAACTGCTGCGTTACCCATGCCTTTTTGTTGGCTTCGTATAACACTGGAAGCGTTGCCTCTTTCAAACACCTCGGGCTCTTGGACTTCCCGATTACTAACAAAGGAAGTTTCTCGCTGCCAGACATGTTACTGCCGACAAGAACAGTCAGCCGTTCTTTGCTATGCTTGCCACCATGGCATGCGTCACCAGCAAAAGCAAGTGTTCTTTACGGCAGCAGCTTGTAAAACAAGCCCGTTTCGTCGCAGTTGAAAATGTTGTCAGGAGAGAACTGCTGCAATAAAGAATGGAGTTTACCACTGCGGTACTGCGCAATAACTGCACTGTCGACGGCGCAGCTTTCGCCACACATCTTCTTGAACTTGAGGTCATTCCAATGCTTAAAGTTTCTCAGCCATCCATCACTAAACTTAAAATCCGTGATGTCCATTTGAAGCGCGAGAGTTTCCGCTTTTTGTTTCAAGATGCAGCCCGAAACTGGCAACCGCTTGGCAATCATTGAATTAAGCCACACGACGACAGCATCGCCAAGCTTTGGATGAACACCTTGGCTTGCATTCATCTTTTGGGCACCAGACGGTTTTTCGGCCGCTTCCAAGATCTTGTCTTTGTTCCTCAGGAAATCGCAAACTGTTTGCTTGGAAATGCCAAACTCCTTGCTCTCGTCAGCCTGCGATCGGCCACTCTTCACTAACTTAATAATGGCGGCTTTCTTCTTCATTGTTACTCGACGGTACTGTTTTTCGCGCTTCGATGCCATCGGCGAGGACGACAAAGGCGGAGTGGGGGCCATCGCAGGCAAGCGAAATCCTCATGATGTGAACAAAGGATTTTGCTGACGAGCGTCCAAGCACCTAGGCTTAGCGTTGCAGAGCACACTTCACACGATCGCACAACCACACACTAGGCTAGCCAAACACCATGTGGGCTGCGTAAAGAAAACAGCGCGACGGTGTCCATGGGTACTCCGGAGGTGGCGCTGGTAAACATTCAAGATAGCTAGCGTGGCCAGACCAAATTGGTGTGTGACGGTTAGTTCTAGTTCGAAGTGGTGAAACGCTTCGCGAAAGCGCTGCGTGGGAAGCCAGAGTGGCACGCACAAGCACAAGCGCTAAAGCGAAAGGAACTTTATTGGCGCCAAAAAATTTCTGGGTGGATAGTTTTGATTGTCAGCGAAGCACCTTGCACGATAAACACGACCAGTGTTAGGAATCTCGGAGGCCGTGTGTGTTTCTCCGCTAACGATCAATGAGTCCATGCAACATATGCCACCACAGTAGACCGTCACGCTCATTTATGCGATCGTAATCGCGTGTAACGCCGTTGTGGTGGTTTCCACTGGAGGCCAGTAGTGGTTTCCGACCTTCCGTCGCGTCAAAAAGTCCGGAAAATTGGACTCCGGGGGGTTCGAGCGTCCAAAATTTCAGACTTCCTTATACATTGATTTTATGGGGCTCGTGGCGGTGTCGCGAAGATGCCCGAATTGTCAGGCATGTCCGAAAAATCGGCAATTGACTGTATATAACATAGAGATAATTGAGCAGGCTGTAAAAAGAGGCATAAGCCTAAAATCTGCGCAGGCAAACTTGTGCATAGGCGAAAACCGGATGTATGCATTAAGGGTTAAGGAAGGCATTGTTATAACAAATATAGATAGGAGAGTTGAAGTGTCGGAGGAGTTCTACTAGAGAGCTGTACAGAAGCTGAAACAATCAGGATGATATCATAAAAAGCAATAATAGCACAGAGGAATTCGACATCCTACCAGTAAGGACAGGGGAAGGAAAGCCCTGAAAAGAATGCAAAGAGGCAAAGCTGCTGGTTAGGATAAGGTAACGCACTTGCTGAAAGGAGGAATTGTATTAGAAATACTGGCCACATTGTATACGAAGTGTCTCTTGACAGGAACGGTACCAGAATCTTGGAAGAATGCCAACATCAAAAAAGAAGGTGTCAAGGACTTGAAAAATTATCATAAAAAACAAGAACATAGGTCTGACCGGAATATAGGCCAATCAACCAAACTTTGAATCTACACTAATCGTATGTAGTTAAACGCCAGAAGGCCACAAAGTATTGTCACTCAGACTCGTCAGAACTTGAGTGCGACGACATCTGTTTTTCACTAGTAACATCCCAGAGCACACCGTCTTCCGTTCCATCCAATCTGTTACTGATGCAGCATTTGCCGAAGGATGGAAGTACGCTGCCTCAGCGCAAAGCCCTTCCTCTTCATAAATCGGTGCACCCACAATGGCAATTTCTTGAATTGTGCCTTCGTGAGCCAAGAGTTGCATGCTATCTTGAGAGCATTCACGCAGATGGACTTAGCTGTTACGAATAGCGACCTTACACGCAGCTCCCAGACGAATTCGGCGAGTAGCGTTTTCAGTTTGGAGTGCACTGCAGTCCGTCCACAAAACGATGTATGTTTTTTTTTTTTTTTCCTGCAAGATGTGATGCGCTGCTTGGGCTCCTCCTGTATCGGACGCTTTTCTCCAATGTACCAAATTCTTGTTGTGCCACCAGGTTGGCGTGTGCTTCAGCATACTCGATCACTTTTTTCTTTAAGCCTATCGTAAACTACCGTTGACTACCGCTCATTTCTGAAGGAAAAAGAAAAAAAAAACAGCAGAATGACCGCAGACAAGCGAGGCAAAATGGCATTGCTAGAACACTGTAGGCATTGGCCTTGCCCAATGGTGCCGCTGCTAATGCTCACGATGAAAATAGAGGCTTTAAACTTCAGGTGCCCATTGTTACAAGACTTCCGTATTTTTTCAGTCACTGACCAGTATATAAGACAAGGGTCAACTTTTCATTGCATGTTTTTTTTTAATTTGATCTATACCAGTTTTTACGGTACAGGCCGATCACCTTACTGTCCGTTCTCTATAAACTATTTACAAAAAAAATACTAGGTGATAGAATTAAGGCAACATTAGAGTTCAATCAACCAAAAGACCAAGCGGTATTTTGTACTGTCCGTTCTCTATAAACTATTTACAAAAATAATACTAGGTGATAGAATTAAGGCAACATTAGAGCTCAATTAACCAAAAAACCAAGCGGTATTTTGTACAGGCTACTACTCCACAATAGGCCATATTCATACTATCAATCATGTAATAGAGAAATGCACAAAATACAACCAACCCCTATACATATCTTTAATAGATTACGAGAAGGCGTTTGACTCAGTCGAGACATCAGCAGTATTGAAGAGGGCATCGACAAACCCTACATAAACATACTGGAAGAAATCTACAGTGGATCCACAGCCACCATAGTTCTCCATAAAGAAAGCGACAGAATCCTAATAAAGAAGGGTATAAGGCAGGGAGACATGATCTCTCCAATGCTATTCGCCGCATGTTGATTGATTTGTGGGGTTTAACGTCCCAAAACCACCATTTGATTATGAGAGACGCCGT
The DNA here is from genome assembly GCA_013436015.1 of Rhipicephalus annulatus. Lineage (NCBI taxonomy): Eukaryota > Metazoa > Arthropoda > Arachnida > Ixodida > Ixodidae > Rhipicephalus > Rhipicephalus annulatus. Next base: position 165,402 of record WOVY01003416.1, read on the forward strand.
AGTGGAGGGCTCCGGAAATTTTGACCACCTGGGGTTCTTTAACGTGCACCCAAATCTGAGTACACGGGCCTACAACATTTCCGCCTCCATCGGAAATGCAGCCGCCACAGCCGGGAATCGAACCCGCGACCTGCGGGTCAGTAGCCGAGTACCTTAGCCACTAGACCACCGCGGCGGGGCAGTATTCGCCGCATGTTTACAGCAGGTTTTCGGGGCCCTAGATTGGGAAGAGTTAGGGATAGGAGTTAATGGAAAGTATATTAGTAACCTCCGATTTGCTGATGACATTGTCTCGGTGAGCAACTCGGGGGACGGATCACAGCTCATGATCAAGCAGAAGAGTAGGTCTGAAAGAGATAGGTGGAGAGACGCAGCAAGTTGTCAAGGAATATGTCTACTTAGGATAGGCAGTAACTGCAGAGGCAATTAAACTATACAGAAAAATAAGAACTGAGGTTGAAGAGCGTTTTTGGGCAAGCCAGTCACTTCGAAAGGTGCCAATCTTGTAGACCAGTGGTTCTCAAATGGGGGTCCACGGATCCAAGGGGGTCCCCGAAGCCATTTTTATGAGCCGTGACACTTTAACCCGCTTTTGTTTTCCATTTTTTCAATTTTTTTAAAGTGCGACTGTGCCACATAGTGATGAACTATCCAAAATGAAGTGATGTGGCACATTTGTTTCATATTTTTGGTAGCAGTACAAGGCACCTGCTTCACGCTCCAGTTGTGGTAATTATTTCATTTTTAATTTTCATAATTATTGAATGAAGGAGAAGCGTTGCCTTTAACGAGTTGTGGGAAGCGGATGTTGGCTTGTGCCCCACTACTGGTCGAAGGTAGTATTGCTTCTATCACATCTACTCGAGTCAAGCAAAGCAATAGGTCAAGCGAAAGCCAAGCAAAAACGCCCTTGACTAAATTATGAACGCACGATGCAGTGCCTGCAAGAAGTCGGATTTTACTAGCAGGTGCTGCCTACCCAGCATAATCCCCCCTCCTTTCTCTTCGCTGCTAGGGGCCCCAACACATCCACGGCTGAAAACCATTGTTGCAGACGAAACAAGTGCCCGTCGGTATGCTCTTTTCTTATGTAACTGATAAATTTGAAAATTAGTGCTATCTTGTTTCTGGCATTGTCAGGGCTCCCTTGTTGCCTGAACAGTGCGAGAAGCACAGAGAAGTCATGGCAGAATGAAGATAAACGGCAACTACCACCGTAAATGTTGCGATATGCGAACGGTTTCGTTTTCGTGCCCAACACAACATGGCGAATAGAGCTTACAGGATACCGACAGATGGCACTGTTCATTTTGAATATCCCCTATTGCTCCTAATACAAGAATACTGTATTTATTCGTGTAATGAACCCACTCGCATAATGAACCCACCCCCAACCTTGGTCCATGAAAAAAAAATTTAATGTATCTGTTCACTTTATTTTGGGGTGAAAGCCAGTGCCGTTGGCGACCGAAAAAAACAATAAATCAAGCCATTATATCACAAAATAACACCATAATAAATGTCAAAACATAGTTTTGCAACCATGCCAAACAGTTGCGAGCAGCATAAATGCGGACAGAGTCAATCAAAATTTAAAAGTCGTGCCTTTTGCAGCAGAGCGCCATCTGTTGAATGCAGGAGAAACTTATTTGCTTATAGAGCCACGCAAGCATACTGGCAGGAAAGCAAAGCAAAAAAAAAACAAAGTGCATGGCCTTCGAGATGAGGGGCGCGCGACGTAGAAACACGCCATGCGGCGCATGCATCATTTGTGCACTGCTATCGGACGCTGCGTTTTTGTTGTCGGGTTTGTCGTAGAGAACTTAGTTGGACCCCTGCCGCGCAGGTCGCATTCAGCCGGTACGCTAACTACATGGCTGGTTTTAAACTTAGTTAGTTGAGCATGTACTAGAACAAGGAAACCGAGTGGCTGGACGACACGGGAGAGAACAAGAAGAGCTTTGGGCTATCTAAAAGATTTGTTGCTTATTTTACGGGCCAAAACAAGCAAAACGGCCAACTTTAAATTTTTGCTACTATAACTCCCGTGACTTTCTTTTTTCCGTGTAATAAACCCTCCCTCCAAAATGGGGTCAACTTTTCTGAAAAAAAAAAAAATGTTGGTCCATTACGCGAGTAAATACGGTAATTCTGCAGCTATATTATATGGGAACCTGAGCCGCATAAATAGAGCAATACCATCTTCTTTGCACATTTTACTTCAGCCTAACCCACGCATCTCTTTTTTTTTTTTACATAACCAAAAGGCTACATCTCAGTTATAATCATTTTAATATTAACACTCTTAAAAAAATCAAATAAAAACAAAGACATGCAATACTAACCCCTGATTTCCAAAACTGGGATTAGAACCTGCAAAACAAAGGTACAACAATGAGGAAATGGATGCAAAAAAATAAGTCAGTTTCGCTGCAAGGGCGAAGCAATGAATGCGATAGCAACAGCTTGACATGTAATGCTGAGAAGGACTAGCAGATTGAAATGTGCAGTGCGCTGCTCATGCATAAATGATGCACGAAAATAACATACACAGAACGAGAGTTAACTGACTGCATTTACAGCTCGACACTTAACGTGCTGTTTAAACAAAAACAACGCATGAAACGTAATCACAGGTACAAATATGAGTGCAAACTAACTAGTGCTCGAGTTGTTACTTCACTGTGTTTGAAAAGCATGCTCTTTTCACAAATGGGGCCTGCCCAGCGAGCGAAGTGACCTTTGTGGCGGGCAACTAACACAATCGTTCCGGTGAAAGGCCAAGGCACTAGACCCCCCGCCGCCAATCCGTGGGGCAACATACGCGTGAGAGATAAGTGTGCATTGGCACACCGCGACAACCTGGGTGCGGAGCACGAGCGGCTTTTTTTCTTTTTTGAGTTTTCATTTATACAGATACGTATACTTATACTGTACATGATGGCGGAGGCAGCGGCAACGGCAAAAGCCAGCCGAGACTGTCCATGTAATTGCTATTGCAATAAAAATCTAGCCACGCATGCTCTCACCACGTTCATTCACATTTACACATTTGCTTGAGTGAGCAAGGGCTGTCTGAAAATACCCAACTAGCTCAATTTTGCTTTTTATCTTTTCTTGCCTAAATTTAATGACAGACCATATAGCTATATATGATATGTATCTTGAACTGGCAGAACATCTGCGTTAGTATATAACAATTTCATATTTTGTAGGTTTTATCATACAGGAAAAATCAGTGCACAATTAGTATGTTGTTCAAAATAGTGTAGTTAAGTGTTTTTTGAATGTACCTACATATACCTCTGTAAATCATGCTGCATGATGATTGGACACCCTTTATATAGCTGCAAAGCAGCAAATAAAAAGGCATTTTCATTTTTTTAAAGTAGAAGATGTTGGTGTTATTGATTTATTAAATTCTGAGCTTTTTACTGCCACAACCACCGTATAATTATGAGGCATATTGTAGTGAGAGACTTAAATCTCTACACGGGGTTCTGTAATGTGTGCCTAAATTTATTATATATCTTGTATGCAGCCATTCCCACATTTTATAACCATCAGAATGCAGCAAGCAAGACAGAGAAAAGAACCTGTGACTTGATTACTGTTATCTTAATAATTTTTGAATGCATAATCCCAAAGACAAAGTTGTGCTTTTCGCTCCACTGTCTGTGCAGATGCTTTTTAAAGGACAACTAAACTTCAATCTCATCTGCCCACCTAACTTTCTGTCTCACTTTCATGCATTTGCCTTCTCTGGCAATCCAGTCAATTACACTTAATGACCAGAGGCTATCCTGCCTACGTGCTATGTGCTCGGCCCATGTCCATTTCTTCTCGATTTCAACTATGATATCCTTAACCCCGGTTTGTTCCCCGACTCACTCTGCTCTTTTCTTGTCTCTTAAGGTTACACCTATCATTTTCCTTTCCATCGCTCACTGCATCGTCCTCAGTTGAAGCTGAACTCTCTTTGTAGGCCTCTAGGTTTCTGCTCTGTTGGTAAATGCCGCCAAGTTCCAGCTGTTCTATATTTTTTTCTTGAGGGTTAGTGGCAGATTACCATTCATGATTTGAGAATACTTGCTCAATATGATCCACCCCATCCTTATTCTAGTTATTTCCCTCTCATGGTTTGGCTCCGCAGTTACTACCTTTTTTAAGTGAAATATTCCTTTAGAACTTTCAGCCTCTCTTCACCTATCGCAAAGTGCTGTTTTCTGCCGAGGCTGTTGCACATTACTTCAGTTTTGTGCATATTAATTTTCAGACCTACTCTTCTGCTTTGAGTGTCCAGTTCAGTAATCGTGAGCTGCAATTCCTCCTCTGAGTTACTCATCAAGGCAATGTCATCAGCAAATCACAGTTTACTATGATACCCTCTTTTAACTCTTATCCCTAACTCTTCCCAATCTAGGAGGCCCTGAAAACCTCCTGTAAACACGTGGTGAATAGCATTGGAAAGATCATGTCTCCTTGCATTACACTTTTTTTTATTGGGATTTCGTCACTTCCTTTATGGAGAACTATGGTGGCTGTGGATCCACTGCAGATTTCTTTTAGTATGTTTATGCAGGGTTCGTCGATGCTCCGATTCCATAGTGCCTGTATTACTGCTGATGTCTTGACTGAACCAAACGCCTTCTCGTAATCTATGAATGCTATGTATAGCAGTTGGTTGCATTCCGCACATAAATCTATTACCTGATTGATAGTATGAATATGGTCTATTGTGGCCGGTACAAAATCCTGCTTGGTCCTTCGGTCGATTGAACTTTAATGTTACCTTAATTCTATTAACTATTAATTTTGTGAATAGTTTATAGAGAATGGACAGTAGGCTGCTCGGCCTGTTATTTCAACTCCTTGATGTCTTCTTTCTTATATATTAAAATGATGTTGCCGTTCTTCCAAAATTCTGGTACCCTTCCCATCAGGAGGTACTTCGTATATAAGGTGGCCAGTTTTTCAAACTCAATTTCTCTGCCATCTTTCAGCAGGGCCATAGTTACCTTATTTTCACCAGTGGCTTTGCCTCTTTGCAATTTTTCTAGGGCTTTTCTTACTTCCCCTGTCGTAACTGGTAGAATGTCGAATTCCTCTGGGCTATTATTGCCTCTTATAATATCATCCTGGTTGTTTCGGCTTCTGTACAGCTCTCTGTAGAACTTCTCTGCAACCTCAACTATCCTATCCATAATGGTTATGAAATTGCCTTCCTTGACCCTCAATGCATACATTTGATTTTTGCCCATGCACAAGTTTGCCTTCACAGCTTTTACGCTTCTGCCACTTTTTACATCCCGCTGAATTCTCTACTTGTTAGAGTCGATCCCTGATATATCAAACTCGAATGCAGTCAGTCTCGGATATATCGAACTACAGTTGAACCCCACTACAACGAATGCTGCCTGAACGAAATTCCCTCTACAATGAAAAATTCACGGTTCCCCCTCAGCAGTCCATAGGAGTGAATGCATAAATATTGTCGCCACAACAAACACTTTTTCTTCAGGCATCCCGCTTCAACGAAATTTCACGATGCGATACCAGGCTCAGTTATTTATTGCTATACAGTAAATCAAATATTGAACACTTTGACAAATTTTCAGAACCTGAAAATACATCGACGAACTCTAAAACATGTGTTGGCATCACCAGAAACCACCGCAGTTCAGCAAGCATGGGCGCCGCCATTGCTCGATAGCGATGGCAACGAGACTGCCCTGCTTTGCCAAAAAGAGGGCAGTCTCATTGCCATCACTACTGAGCAATGGCGGCGCCCATGCTTGCTAAACAGCGGTGGTTTCTGGTGGTGCCAATGCGTGTTTTAGACTTCATTCACGTATTTCCAGTTTCTGGAATTGCATCAAAATGTGAAAAACTTGGTTTACTGTATATTCGCAGACGATCTGAAGCTGAAGCTCAGTTGCTTAGTTCATGGTTTCCTTCGCGGAGCTGCTGGGTGCATCTGCGGAATGATGCCTTTTTCGATTCCAATGCTTATCATTTTGTTCGCACTTGGCCAGTGTGGTAACTAGTGAGAGCAGCTGTTCGTCTGCATTATCAACAAAATCGGCTAGCCGCGAGTGATGAATGATGAAAATGGGATAAAATAAGGCAAAAGTCACCGCTTCATGATACCCTGCTGCCATCTCGGCATTTTGACGGCGGACAACTGCTGTTGTAAACGTGTTAATGCAACTGTTTGGTTCGTTCACGAAAGCGATTATAGTCATTGTTTCAGCGAGCTTTTCACCATGGCCTCGCTATCCATAGGTGAGAAGCGCGTCATGACGCTGCTGGGTAGAATGATTGATTGATTGATATGTGGGGTTTAACGTCCCAAAACCACCATATGAATATGAGAGACACCGTAGTGGAGGGCTCCAGAAATTTCGACCACCTGGGCCCTTAATGTGCACCCAAGTCTGTGCTGGGATAGAATAAAAAGCAGTGGACACTTTTTGAAATTTGAGAAGAAACGTTCCTTTGTTTTGCTAGTTCGGATCGGCTATATTTTTTTATTTCACTACAACGAAATGTTCACTTAAACGAAATTTTTTCCCCGCCCCTTCAGTTTTGTTGTAGCGGGGTTTGACTGTATTTCATCGTGCTAATCTGGTTCGTTGCGTGGCACTTGCTAAATCTGTACGTTTTATTCGCGATCTGCAGGTCTTAGTGCGCAGACATAATGTTTACCAAAAGACCGATTGCCAAAGGCACCCAAATGAAAAAGGGAAGTGACTCGGTGATCTCAGTGCAATGTTCGCATGTGGTTCGCATTCCCTCAATTGTTATTAGCGCACCATGGCGTGCAAGCCTGAAAAGCAAGGCCTTTGAGATGTGCTACCTTGTCGCGTATTTTAGGGGCGAAGCTCCTTATAGCGGCACCTGTTCGTCCCTCGTAGCCATTGTAGTGTGTAACAAATATAACATTTGACCTCCAAGGTGGTGCCGGTGAGAGATTTCTTCTGTGCGTTATGCGCAAGCAGCGACAGTGCGCAAGAAGCGAGACAAGTTAATAGGACTAAATAAAATGTGGTTACCTGCAGTTCGCAGTTTTTTTTGATCGAATCGTTATCTTAGCTCTTGTAACAATTTCAGAATCCTGAAATTTTTCAATTTAGGCCATATTTTGTATTTCGAATTCTCGATATATCGAAATATTTCGCGATCCCCTTCGAGTTCCATATATCCGGGATCGACTGTATATCGAATTATTGGCTATACCGAAAATTTGAGAAATCCTCTTGAATTTCCCATACAAAAGTATGGGACTGGTGCACTCGTATATCGTACGTACTTACGCACAGCAGGATATCCGCTATATCGAAAGCTGCACCGTGCCGAGGCCCAGAAAGTGCTTTTTTCCTAGCAAATATTGATCGACTTTCGGTCGCGTTTTTACAATTCCCGGTACCTTTGCGTGCACAGGTGACGAAAAGGCAGTATTGCGCTGATCTGGTTTGTAAAGTGGAGCTTGCGAGTGCCCCGGTATGTTTGATGAGCGATGTGCAGATCTTAACGCACGAGCGTGGTGTTTTTCAAAAAGACCGGTTGTCGAGAACACACGAAGAGATTGCAAACTGACTCAGTGATATCATCGCAATGCTCGCATTCTCTTCCTTGTTTGTTAGTGCACACTCGTATGCAAGCCCGAAATGAAAAGCACGGCCTTCGAAATGTACAACCTCGTGATGCATATTGGTGTTTTTGGTTTTATAATGCATGTCTCGAAGGCTATACTTTTTCTAGCTTTTCGCATCAAAGCAGCAGAAAGCAGAGACTCTCAACTACAGAGGAACAAGTGAAATCGATAGTGGGAACTTGATATTGTCTTTTGCGCCTTCTGGACTTGAGTGCTTCTCGCCTTATTCCTGAAAAATTCTCATTTGGGAGTTGAACTGAACGTTGACCCGCACGTAGCGATAAAAATCATGACTAGTGCTTGGAGTGAACTCAAGTGAAGCAACGTGGTAAACTTTCGTTGCAGGCCAGGTGACGGCTTCAGGTGTGTCATGACTGTTGACAACGGCGTACAGTGCCTCGTTGAATTCTGTGACTTATCAGCATTTCCAGGCACCATCTCCGACAGTGAGCAACATCATCGGTGCAGATTATGACGTAGCTGTTTCTGACTGCATCGGTGCTGAGATCATGGCTGCCTTGCCGGTCCACCGAAGTGCACCATTGCAATTAAGAATGTGTGAACGCTTTCGCTGCCGTTGCTAACTAACCTTTTGCTGAGCTGTAAAGCTTGCATTGGTGTTCTGCGTCCATCAATGCTGTTGTGGCCGAAGGAGCTGAATTCGCTTATTTGAAAAGCTTCAGCGATATTGAGGATCACTGGAACTTGATGGCATGCAAGAAGCAAGACAAGTTTCTGGACTATTTTCATGCAAAATGAAGTAGGGTAACTTGCAGTTCACACCTTATTCTTCCTTATACTGTGAGCAAATTGTTATGTTAGTGCTTGTAACAATTTTCAAGGCTTGAAATGCTTTATATTTAGGCCTTAAATATGCTTATATTATATTTTTAATTATCAAACATCGAAATATTTTACAATCCCCTTCGAGTTCGATATATCCGGGATCGACTGTATACCTTTTAATGTCGACTACCTTGTACCTATTGATTGTGCCTACACTAGCTCTATTGTGTCGGTTGCATTTTAGGCTTTCATAGTTTGTTGTCTCCTGACAAGAATTTTCATCTCCTGAAGTAGTTTGCTAGTGTGATGAGATTAAAATGATGTAAATGTTTACAGGTATAACATGGCCACAGAAAGCACAAAACCGAGTTTATTGTGGGATCGTGGGAGAGGCCGTTGCCTTGCAGTAGGGGTAGTCAGACTGATGATGATGAAAGTTTAATCTACAGTGACATTATATTTCTGCACAAACTAGAGATTTCCATGTACTCTAACAGATGTAAACTTTGGAAAGACTGTCAATGAACAGTGACAAAGCTGTGATCCATGTAGATGCTACACCACTCTTTGAGAAGAATGATTGGGTGAAATCGGTAAAGGTCTCACCTCCAAATCCAGGAGTGCCAAATCCACCTACAAAGCTCATTCCTTGCTGTTGAGGGCTGCTCTGCGCAGCTAGGCCTCCGAAAGTCGGACCTTCTACGTTGCCAAACCTGTTCCACAAGTTCATAAAAAAAAGCATACAAAGCATGAATAAGTAAATTAAGATTGGCTAGTTTTATGTGCTGCATGTCTTGACATAATTTAAAGTTGAAGCTGTATTGTCACACAAGGCGTGACTAAACAGGACTGCACTTCTTTACTTAGAAAGTTACTTGACTGTGTAGAGAGAAAATGAAGAAAGAGGCAATATGAGTGGATGCCACGAGGCCTATTACCACAACAAAAGGAAACGAAAGCAGAAGTAGCAAAAGTTGGCATGTCATGCCTTTACTGCATTTACATGCACCTCACTAGAACTATGAAAAATTTTGTTAGTTGAATAGTTAAACGATTTTGATGGTAATTTATGCATTGCAACTCCACTAACATAAAATTCTTTGAATAACCTCCAGCCAAGTGAGATTTGTTGCCAAATGCATCGTACGATTCAGTTACAATAACATGAAGGGCTCTTTAAAGAGTGTATGTAAAAATTAAGCATTTGATAGCACAAAAAGAAAGAAAAAAAAAACCAGCTGTAACGAATCCACACCGAGTTTCTATGAACTACAAAAAATTCACAAGCCTGACGTACCCCTCCGACCAATTGTAGACTTCACTTCCTCTTCATGGCGAGCCCTTTCGAATTTCCTACACCGAATCTTCGCCCCCCTAACCCGGAAGACACAAACTCATGTCCGTGACTCCATCCACTTCGTGCAGCTAGTGTCCGAGGTGAGCATCGACGATGACAAGAGCCTGGTCTCATTCGACGTCGTTTTATTCTTCACCAATGTGCCAGTACCCTTAGCTGTGTCCTCTGCCCATGCTGCGCTTGAAGGTGACGCAAAGCCTGAGTGAAAAGACTCCTTTGGCGGTTGACAAGCTCTGCCGTCTACTGGAATTCTGGAATTCTGCCTATCTAGTACGTACTACTCCCACAAAGGAACTATTTTCAGGCAGAACAGAGGAACTGCAACGAGAGCTTCCATCTTCGTCATGATGGCAAACCTGACCATGGAGCACATAGAAAAGAAAGCACTCAGCTCCTTTTTGCCACGACCCAGGCTTTTTTTTCGTTACATGCACGATTTATTTTGTGTCAGGAAGACGTCTGAAATTGAAAACTTCAGACAGCATCTCAAATCCGTGCACTCAGCCATACAATTCATGGCCAAGTATGAAAGCGATCCCTGTCTGCCCTTTCTCGACGTCCAGGTGGCAAGAAAGCGCAACGGCCAGGAGTTCTCCATTCACAGAAAGCCAACGCACACCGGTCGCTACCTTCAACACGACTCATCTTATAGCGCCTGCCACAAGGCCTCGTTTGTGACCACGCTACTCCAGAGAGCTAAGAACATATGCTCCAATGACACGGAGCGAAAGAAAGAAGAGGCTCGCGTAATTGCTGACCTCAGAAAAAAATGGATACCCAAAAAACTTCATTCGAGCCACCACCCGCCGCACAGAGCAATAGGATACGAAAACCCCAATCAGCATTAATTGGCAGCCCTCTGAAATGCGAACCGGTCTCATACGCCTAGGCAACCAGCGAGATGTTGGTGCGAATCTTCAAAAAGAAGGAGTTCCCATTGCGCACGTGTCTTTGTGTACGTTGGGCCGCCTCTTCCCTTGCTCGAAAGACCGGCCAACAATAGACAGGACCTCTAGTGTAGGTTACAAAAACCCGTGCGCGGAGTGCCCTTCTTCATATATCGGTGAGACAAAAAACCTATCGGAACGACTCGAACAACACGCCAACGACGTGCGGAAGCTCTACAAAGAGCGCAGCACAGTCGCAGAGCATGCCGAGATGTTGGACAACCGAATAAATTTCAAAGCAACGACCATCTTGAAAGCAAGACTGACTGGAGAAGAAGGCTAATACTAGAGTCGTAGCATCTACAGCGGACGGTCCGAAACATCAAGTGCTCTCTCGGAACCCTTCCCTCAGTGTATACACATGGACTGCGCTCCACAGCAAAACGAGAGAGAGAGGTCATTAACCTCCCCGCGAGTGCTTTGAGGACGCCGCTGCTACATAGTTCCAGTTTCCCCTGAGGAAGGAACCAAGTTGGTACCAAAACGTTGTGTTTCTTCAAAAACTTTTGGTTGGAGTTTAAATCACTTCCCAGTTAATATGCTGCATCAAAAAATGTTCAATGAACATATCAAAGTTCCCCCAATATATATCTCTTTACTGGGTAAGTACGAGGCAGATATCATACAAAAAAGCCAGTTAAGAAAAAAGAACAGCATATGGTGTGACAGCTCAAACATTCCCTGGCTCCTTCGTTAGGGTGGAAATGTTAAAAACCAAACTCAAACACCACGGAACATTCAAAATTATTGCTGTTATGGCAATGAATTGATCTTGGGCGCCGCGAGCACCGACCAGTGCTGACACGAGAAGATCGGCTCCCATTTCTGTGAATGCTTTCATTCGATGCAGTTTCTTCTGAGGATCAGCTTATACTGGACTTTTTTCGGTTAGTGGTGCTTTTGATGAATCACTGGAAATTTTCGTGTGGAATGCACCGCGGCTCCGCTAGCCCTACCGGGGCCCAGCCTAGTGTCGATGCGAGGCGCAGAAGAGGGACAACATACCAGAAGTAGACATAATGAAAGGAGAGGAAATCTCTCACGAAAAAGCACGTAGTTCAGGCTGGACGACAGCACTGGGCAGGAACAAGAAAGCTCGTGTAGAAACGCCAGTTTTGGCGGGCAACATATCACATGTGGGCTTGAAGGCAGCCCTGCAAGGTGCGATGAAGCGTCTTGAAGCTGCATCGAAACTTCCCGGCTGCCGAGGGACCACATACGAATTATCGTCAGGCCAAGGAACAGACTAGACATCAAAAAAGTAAGCCAAATAAGGCTTGCACAGGCTATTGCCATGGCAGTTGCTCTTGCCCCGACAGAGACTGAGGGTGACTGTGATGAGTAAAGTACGCGTTTAAAGTGCGCACTTTTGAAAAGTGAACAACAGGAAAATAACGAAAAACCCATGCAAACAGTGGCCGAGGTAGAAGACGACGATGGTGAAGATTTTAAGGGTGAGAGCACGAGGATGTGCGGTGAGACGTCAGTAAAACAAAGGAGAACACATCAGAGACATCCAATAAACAAGAAACACTGAAGTTTTCAAGGACCAATCAGCGGTTAACGCGACAAGCCCGCCATCTCCAATAGGAAGCCGACGAGTGGATTTCGGGGGCAGAAGATTCCGAGCCATAGAAGAGCACGGACAGTTGGAAAAGAACGCTGGCACGAGAAAGTTATCACCGGACTGGGCACTGAAGATGGACCGTTGGGTGTCGAACCCGAGCCTCCAAGACTTCGACCGGCCGGGGTCTTCTGTCGTCGCCTTCCCGCTCGAGGGGACCGTAGCCATCGGGTCCTGAACTCCTGCCCAGAGCCTGCAGATTTTGGTGCCGAAAGGCGAACTACAGCTGTCGGGCTACGGGCCCGAGCTATGTGCTCAGCTGCCTGGCCAGGTCAACCCTGGTTTCTCGACGCGACGCTAGCAGCCAGAATTCTCTGATCACCGAGAAGCTGGCGTCCTAAATCGGGAGCCACCGCGTTCCGGTTTCGTAGGCATCGCTCAGCCATCAACGAGTTCATGAGACCGAACTGCCATCTTTCTCTGCTCCGCCGCTCTGCCGTGTGTCAGGACTATCTTCGGTAGATTAGTGTAGTGAGGTTTAGTTTTGTGTGCCATCTGAGTGTATTACCACGTGTAGTGATTTTTTATTAAGGGGGGGACACTGTACTTGAGATGAAATGCCAGATATTTTCATGTGTTTATAATGAAAATCCACAGTGTGATTGAGTTTTTGATGCTGATTTCAAAAATGTAATTACTGTTCCTCTTAACCAAGTAGTATTTGAGATATCTTAAAATTAATTATCTACTGTTTGCCGGTATCATGACACAAGAAATTTGTATTGCAGAGCTACTATTGGCACATGCCTGTGTACTAATGAACATAAGCTACACAATGGCAGGAGTGCTTTTTTGATTTGATAATTTAGCATGTTTGTCGCACCTCGCATTTCAGTGTTGCAGACACACCCACTTTATGACCCGATTTCTGGCATAAATAAAATTTTTTGAAAATTTCAATCAAAAATTCACACCTATCATTGTGTAAACTAAAGATACAGCTACATGTCACAACAAAAATGACAGTCCTAGCTTAGCTGCTCTGGAGGCACATAGAAAGAAGGTGTGCAGGAGCTGTGGGCTCGCCTTCCCACCCGACGATCACCACTGCCTGCCAAGATGTGCCCTTTGTGGTGAATAACATGCTACGATGGATAAAACATGCAAAGAAAGCTTTCAAGTTCCTTATGTCGTGTGACGAAGAAAACGACCATGCCAAACGCACGCCAGGAAGACTCAACAAAAGTTGGCCCAGGAGAGCCGATCAGAGGATTCTAGCCTGTCAAGTGTTCCCAGGCGGGGACATTCCGTCACGCCAGCTAGCCGCCGGAGCAGCCGCTCCAGGGACCGCGCTCAATCCCGAGTGCAGGTCCAGAAAGAGCCTACCTGGGCAGATAGAGCACAGCCGAAGGTAGTGGCGCTGCCACCGGAGGTAACTCAGGCACCATTGCCCAAGAATAGGGAAGACTCCAGGGTAGCTAAGATGACACGAGACAATGCGTACCTTAAGTCAGAGCTTCAACAGATGAGAGCTGACCTTGAGTCTCGCAAGGCGCGCTCAAGTAAACGTAGGGCCTCACCTCTCGAAGTGGAGTTGGGCACTATGAAAACAGAGTCCAACAACAAGGCTTTAGAAAGTATGCAGGAATCAATCAAACAGCTGGCTGATAGCATGACTGCCCTACTCAAAAGGGTGTCAGCTCTTGAAAGTACGCAGGTAGCGCTAGCTACAGGTAGCTCACTTTTGAGAGGACTGGACAGGGCACAGTCGCCTGCAGGCACGGTAACCGTCAACCCAACTAGGGATTGCTTAAGTCAGAGTGGTAATCATGGTGGGCAACACTAATAAGCTGGTCGTGTGGCAGTGGAACTGTGCTAGTTTCAAAGGACGCAGGGCTCCACTTCGGCACTTTGTTGCTACTCAGGCAGTTAAATTGCACATGTTATGCTACAAGAAACTCTCAATGATACGCTAACATTCCCGGGCTACCGAGTCGTCTCGATGCATGAGGAAGGGAATTTGGATTTGGCAACACTGGTCGCAAAAAAATGCTCCTTTCATGAGCATGAATTACAGTTTGGCAAAACTAAGACTGAGGTTATTATGATGAAAATCTTTTCCAACAGCTGGCTTAAAAACAGTGTATTTCTCTTGAATGTTTACAGTTCACTGTAGGACAACCGACAGGCGTTCGCTTCAATCATGGCAAAAGCGGCGTCTCTGGCCAGGAAGGCCCCCATTGTGATTGTGGTAGACCTTAATGCTTCGCACGACGCTTGGGGCTACCCTGTGCAGAGAACCAAGGGCTACAACCTCCTAAAGGCTGTATTAGACTGTTCTCTGGAATTGATTCCCTATCCACAATAACCAATGAGAACCACGTCAGTAACTCGAGACATTACTCCGAACGTGGCATTTATGAAGAACGTCACTGGAGCAGGATGACAGAACTTGCAAGAGAATCTAGGTAGTGACCACTTCATAGTGCCTATTACCCTAACAGTCAATGCAGCTTTTCCCAGAGAATTTAAAGTAACAGACTGGGATGCCTTTCGTAAATTGCGGAAGGAGGACCAAGATGAATACGATGCAAGGCTCAAGAAAGATGCTAATGTTGCGACCAAGGTTGTCAAAACAGACTTGAGCGTTGATCAGGTAGACGCGCATCTAGCGCATCTGTTCGCGGCAAATAATTCCACCTTAGCCCGATAGAGGACCCAAAAACTGAACTACAGACTTCGAAAGAAAATTGCGGAGCTCTATCACGAGATTGAATCCTACTGTATTGAACTGTCCTAACAACAGTGGAATGAAGTATGCTCTTGCGTTGATGGGCACATGAGAGTAGGATACAAATATAACCTCCTCAAACCATTACTTGATGAGTCACAGTTTGAGAGAAATCAGAGAATGGCTATAGACAGAATCGTTCACAGCAAAATGGCGAAGGGGGTGTCCGAAATGGCCCTCCTGCAGAGGTTAACGGACAGCTACCTTCGTGCTGGGCCCTTTCGGAGATGCTGACTATGCGTGCTACCAAGGGAGAACGGTGGAGGAGATAGATGCACGTTTCACTGAGCCAGAAATTTGTGAAGTTCTCCGCGGGCTCAATGGGTGCTCTGCACCGGGCCCGGATAGAATCTAATCCATTGAAAAACTGACCAGAGGAAGTAAAAAAAATCTGGGAGACAGGGCTCGTCTCTGAATCCTGGAAGACTGCTTCGGTCATGCTCACCGCGAAGCCAGACAGACCTCTAGCGCCGGAGAACAAGTGGCCCATCTCACTTACGTCCTGCATGGGCAAAGTAAACGAACATGCGAGTCATTGTAGGATATCCCAGTAGATCGAAAGCAAAGAGCTATTTCCACACAATATGGTAGTATTCAGACTTGCACTATCCACAGAAGACATCATGCTCCTTATCAAGAGACAAATTATTGACAACACCAAGGACACTAGAGGCATATTAGCTCTAGACCTGTCCAAAGCTTTTGATAGTATCACGCACAAGTTTGTGCTTGAGGTGATTTCTATTAGGGGCTTGGACAATGTTTTCATGCATACATTAGCTCCTTTCTCAGCGATTGCAGGACCACCATCAAGACCAGTCAAATTACATTCTCGAGATTTATCTTGGGAGCAAAAGGGACCCCACAGGGGGCAGTTACCTCTTCTCTACTCTTCAATACTGCTATGAAAGGCCTATCGAAGTGCATCGCTACGGTGCGCAGGCTTAACCATGCTCTCTACGCGAACAATGTCCCCGTGTGGTCCATGAGAGGCTCCTACGGCACAGGTAGAGCAGACGGTTCAAATGGCACTAATGATCACAGAGAACTTTCTAGTTGGTTAGGGCCCGAGTCTGTCATCGGTCAAGTCTAAGCTGTTACTCTACAGGCCCACCCAAAAGGAGCTGAGGAACCTGAGTCTTTTAGAGAAGATTCTGATAGCTTTATATATACGAGATGCGCGGAAAATCCCCTGAGTGGACTCGATCAGGGTTCTGGGGCTGCACGTGGAGTCCAAGGGTGGCAACTCAAACTCACGGACTAAGGGCCGCATCACCTTCAAGACGGAGAACATGCTTAGGCTCATACTATGGGTCTAAAATCGTAGAGTGGGTGAGCAAGAGCAATCTCCGTCGACTCTATCATGCATTCCTCATGAGCCACATTAATTACGTTGCTTCAGCGCTGAGTTGGTCCAAAAGGAAAGAAGCAAAAATTGACACGATAATGCTCAAAAGCATAAAGAGAGTTCTAGGCCTCCCTATCCACACAAGAACTGAGAGGCTCCTGCAACTAGCCACGCACAACTCCTTCGCGGAGATGATCGAGGCCCAGCAGATGGTTCAGGTTGTGTGACTATTGTCGTTGCAGGCTGGTAGGCCCATCCTGGAATCTATAGACTGCAGTACTACGAAAATTAACCAGCGAGAAGCGACTCTACCATCCTCGATCAGAAGCACATTTGTGGTAGCTCCACTTCCTAGAAATGTCCACCTACAACACAATGCAGGATGCCACACAGCTCGGGCACATTCTTTGTTGAAGTCTGTCGCACAGAGTCCGGATCTTGGGACCTTTGTCGATGCAGCACAGTACGGGCGTTCAGATCGCTTTGCCGTGGTCCAAGTCGGCAACAATGGCACTCTCCTATGCTCCGCTTCAGTTGGGCAGGTTTCAGCGACAGTGGCTGAGCAAATCGCCGTCGCCATACCAATCAAGGACTCATCTCGTCCAAACGTCGTTACAGACTCGCGTTCCCCAGCTAGTGCTTTCACCTCGGGCTCAATCTTGCAGGAGGCAGCAACCATCCTCAGCTGCAAGGCGGCTGCTGGATTTTATACCACGATATGGTTCCCGGCTAACATGGCGACCAACGTACATCAATGCCAATGAGTTTGCCTATGACCGTGCGCGAGGTATCGCTGACCATGGCAGTTTCGGCGAATTCGCAGGCGGGGACGCTGGAAGGTACAGGGACTTGCTACTTACTTTCCACGAGGTCAAGACCCGTTATCTCTCTCGGAGGGCTTTCCCACTTCCTCATCCTAAACTTACTCGACCGCAATCATCAGCCTTCAGGATGCTCTAACCGGGGTCTTTCCCTTCGCGGTGCAGGTTGAGTCATTTCTTACCCACCATTGAACCGCATTGTCCGGACTGTGAAGAGGCGTATTGCTCATTACCTCACATGCTCTGGCAGTGTCCCGTGTTACGTGATGCCGAGTTTAACAAAGAAGAGGACTGGAAGGAAGCCCTAAACAGTGGTGACCTCTCGGTTCAACTTCGGGCTGTCCAGAGCGGCCTGCGATAGGGCGGAGGGCCATGGTTTTCCGGTTCCTACGTGGGAGCGGCCCGCGACTGCTACATAATCTTTCTAAAAGGGGCATCACAACGCAGTTCCTCAGGACCACAATAAAGTTCTTTGCTTGTCTGTCTGTCTGTAACGAATTTGAACAATGAGGACAAATGACTAAAGCCAGCTGGTTGAAAAATATTTAACGCATAACAATGTGAGTGAACAATTGCTTGCTTTACGACCTACGCTCTCCTGTACCACCACATAGCACATGTGTGTGCCAATATTGAGTGCCCTGTCATATCTTTACCAGCCAGCCTGGTCTTTGCAATGATCAGGCATGAGTACCTCATTAATGAAGAAGCTGAGCCGTTACTACAGGTGCTCCTCTAGCTATAGCTGTAGCCTCAACCAGTAGTTCGAGTGCTGTTGGGCATTATGATTATATTTCTGCTGGGCTCTCGGTTATCCTCATTTTATAGCAGATCCCATCAAGTGTGAATTATCTAGCAGCAATACACGCAATCTTTATTATCTTGACACAAAAATCTCAAACATAAAATTAAATATGTGGAAAATGCAATTATCAGTGTGATCGGATAAGCAGTTCTTATCACAGCAAGAAATCAGATTTTTTTTATGGACAGCCACGTAAAAGCTGCTTCTTTTTGTAAAAATACTATAAAAAATTCTTAGCACAAAGAAAGTTGATCCTTGAGAATACAAAATGTGAACTGAAAAACAATAAAAAAAATTGGGGGCCATTAATGTTTGCCTTCAAGAGTTGAACGCAATAGCGATATTATGTTCTTAGTGCATACTTCATACACTTAGTGCATGAAATCTTTCCGAACTTGCTATGCACCCACTGCGTCCCCTTAAGGGTGCAGTAGCGTGTGTGCCTTTTGTAGTGGGTAGCTTCACGCCGAAAAGCAACGAAGGCCCTGCTAAAGTTTCTGCGACAACCCCCCTCGTCGAACGATTATGACATTCTAGTGTGTGTGTTTTTGCGTCCTCCCGCTCTGTTTCTCTCTCTCATTCCGTTTTCCTCAGTTTTCTGTCAACTGTTTACCCTTCACCAGTGCTGGGTAGCAAACCAGATACTTGCTTTCCGGTTAACCTTCCTGCCTTTCTTCATACCATATCTCTCTTCCTTTCTCTGTAGTGGGTGACTGGCTTTAAACTATGAAGTCATTATGATAATCTCGTGTTCTGACGCCTGATGGCAATGTACGCTTGTACCACGCATTATTACGACAATATTTCATGTTGTATTGTGGAACATGTATACAAGACGCATGTGTTCGTAAAGCATGAAAGTTACTTTTCTAGCATTTACAAGCAGAGGAAGTTATTTTCACTGTATTCACAAGCAGAGGCATGGCTGTGTGGTAGAACACCCACTTGCCACACAAACGACCCGGGTTTGGTTACGCAAAGATGCCCGATTTCCCGGTCACGCAAAGATGATTTTTCGCTCACATCAAACGACGCCGAAACCAGAATTTCTGCGAAACAAGCTTTTAAACACTATCGCGCTAAAACTACACACACGACAAAGTGCATATTGAAGGGGTCCTGCAACACTTTTCTCAGTAACCATCGAATGAGTTCAATCAAAGAGAAAATAGCCTCACGTATTGACCGCCACAAAACATTTAGAAATTGTCGAGTGTGAGTGGAGTAATGGAGATTTGTCACACACGCACTGTACATATTTGCTGCGTCTCTTCTATCGTCTCGATGAGTGCACTAGAAGCTGAGCAGGAAGAGATGGCATGAGGAAAAGAAGTTACGTCATGGCCTTCAGCTTCCCAGGTTTAAACCTTTGCGTCCCAGGTAAAACATTTGCATCCGTACTACCAGCGCTTCAGGAGTATATGGCAGAGCTACGGATCCATTGGAAGTCAATTGTAGAAATAGCTCTGTTGTGACTTGGATGATTGGAGCACCTTATTCCCTCAATGAAAAAGTCCTTAAACTGGGGCGCAGCTGCCTCGACGTGGAAGCCCTTACAACTCTGCTGTGTGAGATCAAAGCAGCGATTAACAGCAGACCACTAACGTATCTTAAGAGCGAGCTCGACGAGCTCCAGCCACCGACTCCATCGCATTTCTTGTATGGAAAGTGCGAGCTTTTCCTGCCGCAACACATTTGCATCTTAAAGGTCTTGACTGCGGTTGACATGAACCACAAGGTCCGTCATTGCCAGCATCTTACAGAACTTTACAGACGATGGAAGCTAGCCTACCTGCTATTACTGCAGTCAAGGCATAACAGCTGAAGTCGCTCATCAACCAAGCTACAGATTGGGAATGTGATCACTTCACTGTCGGGAAGACACGGCATAGTGCACGCTTACTCAGTGCGTCTCGCTAATGGTTCGATCGTGAATTGCCCGTTGCAAAAACTCTGCACCCTTGAAGCATCCAATTAATCTTGGCTCAAACCGAAGGATGTTGCAAAATGCCTAAGAATAATGGATCAAGGAGCGGATGGAACTAACATAAAGACGAGAAGGTTGAGGGGTGCGCGTGCACATGGTCGAGGGCAGTTCCCATTCAGCATCGGCAATAAACATGCGTCTTTCTGTTACACCCAGAAAACTAATCATTTCACTACATTGCTGGTGCTCAAACATGGCTTGCATTCATGCAGGTGGTCCAGAGCGTCAACGGAATCCAAGAGGGCGATGTAGTTCAGTTCAGACCCAGGATCTTCAGCATGCAGCGATCACAGAAACTCAGCTTTCAATGGCCTATATATATATATATATATATATATATATATATATATATATATATATATATATATATATATATATATATATATATATATATATATATATATATATATATATATATATGACGCTATGACGAATGGGCGACGTGGCCTGGCTCATACCCCATGTTTATTCTACTCTGCACTTCTTCCTCATCTACTTCTACCAACCGTCGCTACCTTCTTACGTCACATGATTCCCCCTCCCCCCAAAAGAATGCGCAAGTTACAATCAACAAAACAACAAAAAGCATAAAGTGAAGAATGTCAAAATGCGCGGTAGTTCGATTTCAGGAGGGAGTTTCTTAAGTCACACAAAAGCTTCACAGTATAGGGCAGCAGTCCGGTTAACGCAGGAGTTCTGGTGGGCGAGGCTGATGGTTGCGTCCTGGATAACACAAAAATGCTTTGGACGTGGAGATAGCGGAAATCGCAGCCGGCATTCTTGTGAAGAACAAACTAGGTTCGAACACCTTGCAGAATGGACAGTTCAGATATCGTAGGCATCGAATTCTTCGTCGTGGCACAGGTCGTGCAGGCAGCTTGCGTGCGCGTTGATCGAGGTTGATTGGGCGCTTTCTGTGTTTCTGCCGAGTACAACGGGTGATTTTGTGGCTTTTGCAAATTTTTCTATGGCGATGTCGCAGATGGTTTGATGGAAGGCACATTCTTGATCTTTGGTGGAGAATGTATCCTCCACGATGGGCTTTTTTTGCAATGTTCTTCAAGCCTTAAGAGTGCACTCGATGAAGTTTTGCTTCGCCGTTGACAATGTTGAAGTATGCGTTGACGTTGTAATTTCTTCGTTTCGTCAACTTGCTTGTGGTGTGACATTGATCGTGTTGCGCTAGGATTCTTAGCGAGTCCTCCGCAGGCTTCTGCGACGCCAACCAATGCAACTGTTTCCGGCGCAAGATAATGTGGTGGGTTTGATGCACTTGAATCTTCTGTATTTAAAAATTGTTTATTGTTGGTCGTTGCCTGAAGCGTACTTATGTCATCAGAAGTCGCACCTGCAGTTTTGTTTTCATTATATGCAGTGAGGTTGTATACTGGATTCACGTCGCTTCGATCTTGTGATTGATGAACACTCGACGCCTCTGCAGAACACTTTTCTTCACAAGATGCTGATTGTGAATGCTTCTGTCTCCGTGGAACTGCTGAACTGAATACTTTGAACAAATGAGATTCCTGTGAACATTCCTTGCCTGGGTTGGTTTCGTGTGGATTTACTAACTCGTCATGCGTAAATGCTACGATCTTGTGAGGTGCTTCATCAGGTTTATCAGTAAAGTTGATGACAGGAGATGGAACTGCTGAGCTGAATACTTTGAACGAATGATGTTTCTGTGAACATTCGTTGTCTGGTTTGGTTTCATGTGGATTTACTAACTCGTCGTGTGTAAATGCCGTCACGCGTCTGAAGCCGTGTGGGCAATGTGCGCGACACGAAGCATCAAGTGATTTGGGGTGTTCAGTAATATCTGAAGTATTATGGTGCCGTAAATACATTGGAAATGCCGATTTATTTGCCCGTGAAAAATCCAACCGTAAGTCCGGTCTTTTGGCAAATGGTCTACATTCCTATCGGCATACGGTGGCATTACCTTCTCTGCTGCGACGAGCAAGTCCCTAGTTGGTGTTGTAATGCGTGAAGTGTATTTGGACGAGTCATACGATGGTACAATGGTGGAATATTTACTCTGAAGTCTTGTTTGGGAAATGCGCTTACTGCGGGAAGACTTCGCGTAACTGTGATGGTTAAGTTGAAGAGACTTCAGGTGATGAGGTATGTAAAGGTCTTCATCGTATTCTTTGAATCGGGTGATCATTTCTTCTTTGATTTTTTGCCATGACTCGTCGTTCTCGAATATGTGAATCAGGTAAAATTTGAATGCCTCACCGGTGACGTAGTCGCTGAAGTTCGTAACCATCTCCCGTTCCGACCAAGATGCAGCGGTAGCGTGGAGTTCGAACAGGTTGAACCAGTCCTGTACGGGTCCGTCGTCCGCTGATCCGGTGTACTTGGGGATGTCGAGGTCAGCCGATGGTTCTGTCATGGTGCTGGTCGTTGTCCTCCTAGGTGATGATTCGGTAGTCAATGTACGGTCAGGGCGTCTTCTGGGGAACTGCGTCGATGATGAGTGACTGATGAAGGGGCAGGCAGGTCTCCATCCTGTCGACTCGTGTGTGACGCTATGACGAATGGGCGAATGGGCGACGTGGCCTGGCTCATACCCCATGTTTATTCTACTCTGCACTTCTTCCTCATCTACTTCTACCAACCGTCGCTACCTTCTTACGTCACATATATATATATATATATATATATATATATATATATATATATATATATATATATATATATATATATATATATATATATATATATGGCATCATTTTATGAAAGAAGAGGGAAGGATTTCTAGCTGATCTTGAGAATCAATTGTGAATTTGAGGCCATGTGCTGCACTACAATGTTTGGCTTATGTGTTCTCTGGAGCCACCTAAAAAGCTCTTAGAGGGTGCTAAGAATCTCTGAATCCGGACAGGCCGCCATCGGAACTTGAACTTGGCAACGTTTAACGCTAGAAGCTTATTTAGTGAAGCAAGTCTAGCATTACTACTCGAGGAGCTAAAGGGTGTTAAATGGGATATAATAGGGCTTAGTGAGGTTCGAAGGACAGATGAGGCTTATACAGTGCTAGAGAATGGACACGTCTTTTGCTATCGGGGCTTGGCTGACAGAGGAGAACTGGGAGTGGAGTTCCTATTTCACAGAAACATAGCTGGCAACATAGAGAAATACTATAGCATTAATGAAAGGGTGGTAGGTATCGTAATCAAACTCAATAAGAGATATAAGACGAAGGTGGTACAGGCTTACGTGCCTACATCCAGCCATGACGACACCTCAGTTGAAAGCTTCTACGAAGACATGGAATCCGCAATGAGTAAGGCAAAAACACAATATACTATACTGATGGGGGAGACTTTAATGCAAAGGTAGGGAAGAAGCAGGCCGGAGATCAAGCAGTAGGAGATTATGGCATCGGTACTAGAAATGCCAGAGGAGAGCTACTAGTAGAATTCACAGAACGCAATAATTTACGGGTTTTGAATACCTTCTACCGAAAACGAGGGAACCGTAAGTGGACATGAAGGAGCCCTAATAGCAAAAATAAGAATGAAATAGACTTTATAATGAGTGCACATCCAGGCATCATGCAGGATGTGAAAGTGGCTGGCAAGGTACGATGCAGTGACCATAGAATAGAATGGTACAATCTCGAATTCACCTAGACTTGAAGAAGGAACGACAGAAACTGGTATGCAAGAAGCCAATCAATGACCTAGCACTGAGAGGGAAAGTACAGGGATTCAGAGTCTCGCTTCACAACAGGTACTCGGCTCTTGTTGAGGAAACCAACCTTAGCGTAGATACATTGAATGATAATCTGACGAGTATCATTACGGAGTGTGCAGTGGAAGTTGAAGGCACGGTAGTTAGACAGGACACTGGCAAGCTTTCCGAGGACACGAAGAATCTCATTAAGAAGCATCAAAGCGTGTGGGGGTGCTGACACCCCCTGTAAAGTTGTTTGCGCTGTGTGGCGCACGTGTCTCGCCCCAAGGCCGCATTTCGGGTGACAACCGCCGGACAATAGATGGCGTGTTCGCGTTGAGTACCACTGTTGGTAGAATGGTAGCGCCAGCGGTGACCTCTGGCGGAAGGCAGGCCTTGGTGACAGGCGAGAGTTGAGCGAGTCTCTTCTGCGCGTGGCGGTTGCCGCAAACGGTTGTCTTTAGCGTGGGTCCTCGGCGAGGGGCACCACGGGCCTGCGCGTCGGGGGCCCTCGTGGTAAGTCAAGCGTTGGCGACGCCGCCTTGGGTGTCTTATTGTGTGTTTGTCATGTATTGGAGTGTATGGAAATTGTGTGCAAGGATGTCTTAGTGGGCTGATTACGATTTATATCAGACGGTAGACTATATCATCGTTGTAAATTAGGTAAATAAATGTATGTTGTTTGATTTGTACCGACCGCGTCTGCTGTGTCCATTCACTCCAAAAGTATGGCGAGGCGCTCGCCTCGTAGTGACCCCACAAGCGTGAAACTCTTAAGTACAACAGACAAAATAGAACTGGCAGAGCTTTCGAAGTTTATTAATAAGCGTAAGGTATCCGATGTAAAAAAGTATAACATGGAGAGAATTGAACACGCTTTCAAAAACGGAGGAAGCGTCAAAGCAGTGAAGAGAAAACTTGGGATAGGCAGAAATCGGATGTATGACCTGAGGGACAGAGAAGGCAAAATAACTACCAATACAGATAGGATAGTTAAAATAGCGGAGAAGTTTTACAGAGATCTGTACAGTAGCCGGGACAACCAGGACCTTAATATAAAAAAAACTAGCAGTAACCCAGATGACACCCCACTAGTAATGATAGCAGTCAGAAAAGCCTCGGAGAGCATGCAAAGAGGCAAAGCTGCTGGTGAGGATCAGGTAACATGAGATCTGCAGGAAGATGGAGGACAGATTGTGTTAGAAAAACTAGCGACCCTGTTTACGAAGTGTCTCCTGACGGGAAGAGTACCAGAGTCTTGGAAGAATGCTAACATCATCTTAATACATAAGAAAGGAGGTGACAAGGACTTGAAGAATTACAGGCCGATCAGCTTGCTTTCCGTAGTATACAAGCTATTTACAAACGTAATTGCTAACAGAGTTAAGAAAACATTAGATTTCAATCAACCAAAGGAACAAGCAGGATTTAGAACAGGCTACCTTAAGAGACAAGAAGAGAGCAGAGCGGATTAGGGAACAAATGAAGGTTAAGGATATCATAGTTGGAATCAAGAAGAGGAAATGGAGATGGGCTGGGCATGTAGCGTGTAGACAGGATAACCGCTGGTCATTAAGGGTAACTAACTAGATTCCCAGAGAAGGCAAGCGGGTTAGGGGAGACTGAAGGTTAGGGGGACAGATGAGATTAAGAAGTTTGCGGGTATAAAATGGCAGCAGCAAGCACAAGACCGAGTTGACTGGCAGAACATGGGAGAGGCCTTTGTCCTGCAGTGGACGTAGTCAGGCTGATGATGATGATGATGAAAGTGCTACCCTGGTTGTCTACAAAATGCATGATACAACATGAAATACAAAAAGCAAGATCACGACTCACATCATGAAACCAGATTGCTGTGTTGGAGGCGATTGCTGGGGCTGCGGTGCAGATGCAGCTCCAAATGTGGCTGCACCACCAAATGACGGGCTGCCACCAAATGTCGGCGATCCACCAAACTGCGGAGGTCCACCAAATGTAGGGCTGCCGCCAAATGCTGGTGGGCCTCCAAAGGCGGCTGAGCACACAGGATGAGAGCAATTCAGACAACATTTAAAAAGAAAAAAAAAAGGTCGTGCTACAGAATTTTAGCAGGCATGAAATGTAGCGAGACCAATTCTAACACCACAATTGCCTCAGGACATGGAAACAGACACTACAGTGGCATGTTCCAAGGTCTTTCGTTCGTGTGTGTGTGTGTACGTGCCAGCATGCACGTGTGCATGCGTGAGGTCTAAAAATAATAATAAGCTCCAAACGTTATGCTGCAATTCAGTACGTGCAATAAATCAATATACGAGCATGTAACAAATCTAAAGATCAAAGACTGTTTTTCGCAAATATGGAATAACATCGTTGTTACTTATGTACTGTACAGTTATTCATTTAGAGTGTTGTGCTTTGCTTCACCTGGTGGTTATGGATTTATGTCATATAATTGATTGTGAATTTATGTCATATCAATGAATAACGCAAGTACAATACATTGCATGAAGCAACTGTAGTAACATGTTTTATTTGTACTTTTCTTATTTACCTTCAACAACGTCTGTTAGTCTTGCTACCTCTAAAAGTTCTCATGGCCAAAGTGTCCAGCTGCTCATAGCAGGCTTAGCTGGTAAATGTCACCAGAAAGTACACTCTTGTTTTTTATTTCTAAAAAATAAAAAAACGGAGTTAAAAAAAGAAGTCGAGTTTTCGCTTAGGAGGACGTGCCTTTTTCATTAAAATCGTATAGGGGAATGCAATTAATGAAGTAACTTTTGTACCATGGATTCAATTTCAATAAAAACTAAGCATATGCTCAAAAATGATATTACAGGACTGGATACACAATGTTATCAATGCAGGATAATGTGTCAATTATATAATGCCCTTAAAAATTTCAAGTAAAAGTTGTTAGTCATAGAAACTACTATCCTCAAATGGTTTAAAAAGTTCAGTATTTGCATGGTTTACATACAATTAGGAATTCCTCATACAAAAAATCCTTTGTTTATATTCCAGTACTTTACATGGAAAAAGAAATTCATATTGATGGTACTAATATAACTGCATTTACAACTTGCATGCAAAGTTTACATCACGCTGCCAGGAAGTCAATATGGAAATAAATCTACAGTAGGCTTTTGCATAGACACCAACTACAAAAACTCTAACGTTAAGTCTGTGTAATCTAATGCAGAAAGAACAGTTTCTGAAAATACTAAGAAATACACCTACAAATATGCAGAAATGTTCTATTACATTTGCACATTGCATGTGGCACCCAATACACACCTAGAACATATCAATCAATCTTATCAATGATATATGACATTTCACAAACTTACAAACTGACAATAGTAAAAAGCTTTAGCTTGAAAACAAACTTCTTGGCGTAAGCATTTTAGCTCGTTGCCACAGACACAAACTTGGACAGCCTAGAGAAGTGGTGCCTTCAGGCGGCATTATGTGCAACCACGTGAGCATGTAATAAAATCTGTTCTGCTTCATTGAAGAGAAACAGTGATGCTCCTTGACCTGCAAATGTGTTCGAATCGTAGCTGCCATTGCCCGACAGCTCTGAGGAGCTTGTGCATGCGACACGATCAGTCACAGACATGTTGAAGTGTGGTTGACATGGTCACCTATCCGCTGAGTGTCTGCTTTTCGCGGCTTTTGCCATTTTTATACTCCACACTGACGGAACTGGTATGTCTTGCTGGATGTTCGGTTCTTACAAAGTAACACATCATACATAGACAGCCCCTTCAGTTGGGTTTCGGTACTGCACATTTTTTTCTTATTAAATATTGTTTTCAAATTGGCTGAACATTTCAGCTATTGAGTGCATGACAAGAGTGTCTCGGAAACATAAAAGTACCCAACTTGGTCAAAAGATCGCCAGAGTTGGCCTTTAACTACCCTTCCACATGTGAGCATGCATCACACAGAAACCTACCTGTCCTTGGCGGCGTTTGTGGAGTCTGCTGCTGCTGTTGCACTTGGAATCCTCCAAAGCCAGACTGCGCGACGCTTCCACCACCCATGCTAAAGCTGCCACCCCCTGAGAAGGCACTACTGCCAATAGAACTTCCAAAGGTGGAGGACTTAAAAGTGGTTGCACCTCGATTTCCAAAAAGGCCTGCAATGTTTAACATTAGAAACCAGTCTTGAATTTCAGGGAATGTAATACCGGTCCTAGTGAAAGTGACTTTTGCACAGCTTTAAAATGTCGACAGCACAGCACTGCACGGGACAATATTCTCAGCTTAGAACCCAGGTTCTCTGTTTCAAATTAGGGCCTTGTTCAGATCTGTGGCTTCAATCCAAGACCTGGCATAAGCCCATAGCTGGGTAAGCAGACCTAGACTAAGCTTACAGTTGAAACTCGGTGTATTTGCCTTAAAAGTGTCATTTCTCAAATAATAATACTGCAAAAAACACTGTGAACAACCATTTCATAACAAAGCATGCATACAGAATTTGCCTCGAAAAGATTGCCATTGGGTAGCAAAATTTTACTGAAGTGGCTAATACACGTCTATTTTGAGGCTTTGTGATTGAAGCACCAAAAACTGTTTCTTCAACTTCTTGATTGTACTCGTAAAAAAATAAGTTCTACCATAAGGCAAAGTATCAGCAGTGGCTGGCATAATGTTGCACTCAAGCTCCTTTCACGATGATCTATTATGCGGAGACAAGAAGATGTAACGTGGTATGTGAGGAAATTGGCGCTCAAAAGACAGTATGCTAACAGATGCAAGTTACATCAAAATGCTAGCACGTTTAAACATAGGCAATGGCACTCTGCCGCCATAACACCTCATCGCTGCACAAAATTTTATTGACCGGAACCTTTCACAACGCTTGGCATTTGCCCGTTCCACTGCACATTTACTGTCTTTTTTGCCAATACTAGTGCATGTGTAGTCTGTTTCACACTTGAAGGAAACCTCAGAGCGCACTGCATGCAGGAGGGACAGCGCTGGAGCCGCATGCCCTCCGTAGCAGACAATGCGGTTAAACATTATGCCTTTCAAGTGTCTGTGCATGCGCAAGCTGCTGCTTGCGCGCGACTGCAGCGCTGGCCGCATCGCGATGTCATGTGCTCTCCGCAATTTCCCCTAAATATGAAACAGACTTTACAATAGCATAGCAAGCACACAGATACTTATCTCAGTAGTGAATGCAAGATTGAGGCTTTGGAAGACTGAATTAAATAGTGTGTTAATATAATAATAGTATCTAAGGTTTTACGTCCCAAAACCACTATATGATTCGGAGACCCCGTAGTGGAAGGCTCCGGCAGTTTTGACAATGTGGTGTTTTTTAACATGCACTAACATCACACAGCACACAGGCCTCAACCATTTCGCCTCCACCAAAATGCAACTGCCGCGGTCGGGTTCGAACCCACAATTTAGTGTGAGGGTGATTCAATAGTGACACAGCATGTCAGAGTATTTGGCATGACTTGACCGACGCTTTAAAAGCCAACACTCGTATGTTACAGTACAAGCGCAGCTAAATGTATGTTAGTACGCGTGAGCGACGCAGAGACGAAGCGTGTCCAAGGGTCTCAATACCAACTAGTTTTATTGCTCATTTAACTCGGTATATCAGTATGGTCCTTTGAATTTATTGGCTAGTCCGCCGTCTCCGCGCTGTCCCCATGCAAGGCCGTGTACATTCCACTGATGCGTGCGCAGGGGGCACTGCAGTTAATCGGAGCACGTTCATGGCGCATTCGCGTAGGCTGAGCAGGGGAAAATCAGTGGCGCATCGTGCCTTGTCTTTTATTATTGTACTCCTGAATGAACTACTCATTCTGTTCCTGTTTGAATGGGCAGAGACTGAACCGTCTTTAACCGACTGAACCGTCTTTAACCGACCAAACGTTACATTCAACGTTAATTCTTTTCAAGGCACTGACGTGATCACTGTGGCAGAAGCAGCCACTCATCGAACAAGACGTGGCTGCTTGAAGAAAAACTAAAGGGCAGAATACTAAATTTTTTTGCATTTAGAAAGGCTTCTATTAGAGTATAAATACTGTTAACTCCTTCTCACAAACGTAAGAACTATTTGTAAGCTCAGTTTTCCTGCCCATACGCAAACATTTCCGAGAATGAAAACATCATACAATGTTTGCTACGCTAAGTCTCTGAATAATACAGATTGGTTCTCGGTGGGTCACAGAGAAAATACAATAATATTTTCAGAACAAGAGGAAAAATTCATCACACACGTTAGTATGCTTCAGTTAAAGTCTTTTTATTTTTTTAAGGCACAGTAAGCAAATTTCATATATTTCATTCAAATGACACTGTTTACAGCCAGACAATATAATGACAGAAGAAATAAGTTGCTCCTCAAACTTTAAGAGCAGAACATTCGCACAAAATGCTATCAGAAGCATATGTGTTTCAGCCTTTCATGCCATGCTCTCGTGATTCGTGCTGTCATTTGTATTTTCTACCTTTTTCCTCATATGCGTTCATTCTTTAAAACTGTTGAAGGCTGCAGGAATGGGATAATAGGTGCGAAGTAGGCATTATTTGTTCAAACGGTGGATGGTAATTTCAATCTTTTCAATTGCACCCAACACAGAAAGTTGAATGTACAACTGCACATGCTTTTTTCTTTATCACTGTTTCACGTGCTCATGAAGGACACATTTGTGGCACAATTAAAAAAAATGGTTAACAACATGTGCCACTCGGTGTCATCCATCGACCGCTTGCCCACCTCACTTGTCTCGCACTGCAAATAATTCTTTGCTACATTTGATTTTATTGAAGTATAGAGACAGCTTCTTAATTCATGCTGTACGTGCCCCTACAAGATACTATAAACCATTTTCATTTCCTGAAAGATGAACACACATAACGAACTTGCCCTCCATTTTGCCTTTCTGTTCGCTTATCGCGTTGAGGTTCCGGTAAAGGTTTTCATTTTCCAAGCGCACACGTCATCATTAAATAATTAAAGAAGGTAGGCATGCATAACAAAAAGATATGAAGAGCTAAACCACTGAGGAAGTGCCAAAGGTGTTTCTGCAACAAGCGACGGCAACACGGTTTTGCGTAAAGAAAGCAGAAACAAATTCGTTTATTTTGTTGTTAGTCCTGATTGGAAGCCAATCAAGAATTGAAAAGGTGAGTGCCCAAGGTGTAAACAGCACCACTAATTGTGCACATTATCACCCTTTGCAATAACAAACACTGCAAAACTTTGACTTGGAAAAGCATGCAAACACCAAACCGCAGTTGCAAAGGGCTACGCCAGCCTGTCCGTAGGCGGGAGTCTTGGAAGGGGTGTCTGCTCAAGAAACTCCGATAGCGTACAGCGCCACCACCACATGCATCATTGAGCAGCAGCAGCGGAGAGCGAAGACGGCAGACTAGCCAGTATATTCTAGGGACCATAGTACCAGTGTGGTTCCTAGAATATACAGGCTAGTCAGAAGTCTCCACGCCGTACCCATGCAAAGCCGTGTCTATGCCGCTGATGCATGCGCAGGGGGCGCTGCTTTCTTTGGAGCGCGTTCGTGACGCATTCGCGTAGGCTGCGCAGGGCGGGATTGGTAGCACATCGTGTCTTGTCTTTTATTATTGTACTCACAGATGAACTACTCATTCTGTTTCTATTTAGGTGGGCAGAGAATGAAACATTTTTAACCGACCAAACATTATAATCAACGTCATTTCTCTTCAGGGCACTGACGCGACCACAGTGGCAGAAACACCCACTCAGTGAACAGGGCACTGTTGCTTGAAGAAAAACTAAAGGGCGGAACATTAAATTTTTTTGTGTATGTAGCAAGGCTTCCATAATAGTAAAGATAGTGTTAGCTTGTTCTCACAAATGTATTAACTATTTGTAAGTTCAGTTCACCCGTACGCAAACATTTTTGATACTGTAATTACTCCCGTAATCCTCGCACTCACATGATTCTCGCACCCCCGACATCGTCCAACAAAAATAAGATTTCTTTTTTTTTTCTCAAGTAATTATCGCACCCCCAAAATTTGCCACAATAATGTTGTCTGCTCATTGCAGCCACTGAAGATGATAGCGTGTGCCGTTTGGCACCATCTATTAAGTATAGAGCATACTATGATCGCACCAAAATTCAATCCAATCCGATTCAAGTCAAAGTGGCAAGCACATTGTGGCATGATTTATATGTTGTGTCTGTAATCTTGTTATGTTATGTGGCGATACGAAAGCTACACGGCTGCTTTCAAGTTGAAAATGATTGATCATGCACTAACTAACGGCAACAGGGCCGCCGGTAGGCCCTTCGGAGTAGAAGTGTCTTGTGTTCGCTACTAGTGACATTACCTGAAAGCCACCAAGACGTGTTGGGCCTTCCGTGTGGCTAAGACTGGGATTGATGGTAAACTTTCTTTCTTTAGAAGGTAACTGCAGACGATTCTGTTAAATGGCCATCAGCCCAATACTGATGTTCTTCGCTTAGCTTTTAAGGGCCCCTGTTGAGCGACGAATGCTACTGCTACGCCCGCATGCTTTGCGTACGGTATTCGAATTCTCGGCTATTTCATTGCGCCTTTTGTGACTCAAATAAATGTTGCCTGATTGATTTGTGGGGTTTAACGTCCCAAAACCACTATTTCATTATGAGAGACGCCGTAGTGGAGGGCTCCGGAAATTTCGACCACCTGGGGTTCTTTAACGTGCGCCCAAATCTGAGCACACGGGCCTACAACATTTCCGCCTCCATCGGAAATGCAGCCGCTGCAGCCGGGAATCGAACCCACGACCTGCGGGTCAGAAGCCGAGTACCTTAGCCACTAGACCACCGCGGCGGGGCAAATAAATGTTGCCTTGTGTTGAACCTGTGTTTTTATTGTTCTCGCGTGATAATCCCGACTTGCAGCCCCTTGGTTTTCTTTTTTGCTCTCTACGTTTTCCTGAAAAGTTTTCCCCGCTTAATTCTCGCACCACCCAACTTTGCATCGGTTTTCCACACAAAAAGTGCGAAGATTATGCGAGTAAATACGGTAATGAAAAAATCATACCATGTTTACTGAACTAAGTCTCTGAATATTACAGATTGGTTCTCAGTATGTCACAGAATAAAGACAATGCAATGATATTTTCAGAATGAGAGGGAAAATTCATCACACGTTAGTATGTTTCAGTTAAAGTCTTAATTTTTTATGCACACTTGGCAATGTTCATAATATTTCGTTCAAATGACACTATTTTCGGCAAGACAATATAATGAAGCGAGAAATAAGTTGTTCCTCAAACTTTAAGAGCAGAACATTTGCACGAAATTCTATCAAAAGCATATGTGTATCAGCCTCTCATGCCATGCTCTCGTGACTCGTGCCGTCGTTCGTATTTTCTGCCTTCTTCCTCATATGCGTTCATTCTTTAAAACTGTTGAAGGCTGCAGGAATGAACGCGAAATAGATGCGAAGTGTGCATTATTTGCGCAAGCTGTGGATGGTGATTTCAATCTTTTCAGTTACACACAACGCAGAAAAGATAAATGTACAAGTCCATGCACATGCTTTTTTTTTCTTTATCACTGTTTCACCTGCTCACGAAAGGCATTCGTGGCACAATTAAAGAATGCTTAACAAGACGTGCCACTCAATGTCATCGATCGACCGCTCACCCACCTCACTTGTATTGCCCTGCAATTGTGTCTTTGCTTTGCTACATTTGTTTTTATTAATGTGTAGAGACCGCTTAATTCATGATGTACACGCCCAACGAGATACTCGAAATTGTTTTCATTTCCTGAACAGTGAACATACATGACGGACTTGCCCTGCATTTTGCCTTTCTTTTAGTTCAACTTACAGCATTTAGGTTCCGGAATGAGTTTACATTTCGCAAGCACACACACCATCATTAAATAATTAAAGAAGGTAAACATGCATAATAAAAATCTACAAGAGCTAAACCACCGAGAGAGAGCCTAAGGTGTTTCACCAACAAGCGACGGCAACAGCAGTTTAGCATGATAAAGCAGAAACAAATTAGTAGTTTTACTGTTAGTCCAGGTTGGAAGCTGACTAAGAAGTGAAAAGGTGGGTGGCACCCAAGGTGTAAACACCACCACTAATTTGTACTCATGTAACCATTTGTAATAACAAACACCGCAGAACTTTGACCTGGAAACGCATGCGAATGCTACTGCACCATCGGCTGCACCAGCCCTTGCATGGACGCAAGTCGCAGGAGGGGTATCTGCTCAAGGAACTCCAATAGCATACAGCGCAACCATCGCATGCACCACCGAGCGGAGGA
Source organism: Rhipicephalus annulatus (assembly GCA_013436015.1). Classification (NCBI taxonomy): domain Eukaryota; kingdom Metazoa; phylum Arthropoda; class Arachnida; order Ixodida; family Ixodidae; genus Rhipicephalus; species Rhipicephalus annulatus. Next base: position 199,418 of record WOVY01003416.1, read on the forward strand.
GGCAGAGAGCGGAGACAGCAGACTAGCCAGTATATTGTAGGGACCATAGTACCAGGGACAGGCTTTTTCTTTCTTCTCTCTCCACGCCTTTGTAGGCGGTCAAGAGGGAGGAAACGGAATGTCGTTCTGCGACACCCTGGCACAGCCGTGGTGCATTTAAAGTTCACCACAGGTTTCAACATAAACGTTTTAAATTAGGCACAAAAATTACGATGGGAGATGCAGTACCACACTAAGACTGCCAGGTACACAACAAAGCACCGTATTTACTTGCATAATGAACGCACTTACTTTCTCGAAAAATTGGAGCAAAGTTGGGGTGCGTTCGTTATGCGGGGCAAATTGCAAGAATACTTTTTCGGTGTGAGCAAGAAATTCGGTAATTCAGGAAAAAGTTAAGTCGCTTAGCCTTTCGCAATGGACATACGCGTGCACTGTTTGGAAACAGCTTGTTCTTTGTTGCACTGCACTCATCTTCGGGGGTTGATGGACAACTTGCCAGTATCTTCGGCAAGTTGTCCCCGCGCCACCCACACACGCCGTAAAAGCGCTTCGCGGTTATCTTTTCTCGCAATCGGTTAACAGCAACAGTGGTATCTGCTGTGATCTAGAGAGGCACCCTGAAGTGTGCGCTACAACGCACTTTGCCAACTTCGGGGCAACCTCGCACGACGACGCCGTTGACATAGTAGTAAGTAGCCAACATTGTAGCAAGCTACCCTCGAAGCATCAAAGCAAACCGCCGATAACAAGATTAACGACCATATACGGCGGCCGCCTCGCTTCCACATGAGAAGTTCCTGTACACGCGGAGAAATCGTCACAATCTTTTTGGGGCAACAAGCGACTTTTTCTGGTTTGCCGAAACCTGCGACGCGCTAGCGACAAATGACCCTTCGCGACAGCATATCCCGTCGTCGTCAGTCGAAAATCGGGTGAACGTCGTTAGGCCTTAACTTTCGCATTTGCAGGAAGCGACAGTCGGTTGGCGCGGGCAGTTTCGTGACCTTCGCTCGCTGCGTGCTTATCAGCTGCGACGTCTCTACAGTCGCACAGTTCGTGATCCCCGCTGTGGCACACACAATAAAAAAGAAGGGGGACGTGCCGAGCACAGATAAAAAGAAAAACAATACCGCAAGCGGCAACGGGCAAAGAAGGGGAGGGAGCGCGCCGAGGTGGCCGAGCGGAGTCGGCATAATAAAGAGTCACAGCTTCGCTGCAAGGGCGAAGCAATGAATGCGATAGCAATAGAGAGTTATAGTATACCGGGCTTACCGGGCGTACCGTGATACCTAAATCGAAGTGTGCATGCACAGATACGTACGTTACGCGTACCGCTTACCGTACGCACGGTGTTTTTCAGATTTAAGGTAGCGTAGGTGCACGTAGTGTACGTAAAAATGGCGGCGCTCTCGGACGCCCGCTTTGAAGTGATTTTGGCGTAGTTGAAAGATTCACCTTGTTCGCAGCAAACGACTGTTCAAAGTGGCTTCGCTTGCCTTCAGGTAGCTTCGATGACTCAGTATTACGGATAAGTTGGCGTAGTTTTTGAGATAGCTTCCCATTTCGAACGCGTCTAGGCCTAACTACAAGACCGATGTAAACAAATCGGCAACATGGATGTTTTCGCGTTTGGTGCATGGTTCATATTTATTTACTTTTATTATCACTAAAATAAACTTCTAGCAATGCTTCGCGCGGTGGCATAGGCAAACATTCTCGTTTTCTTTTCACTTTCACTGTTTAATTTATTAACCATATAATAGGGCCATGCTTGTAGCCTACGTGCAATAAATCGCTGAAGTCTTGTCTTGTCGCCTGGGAGATCTTACTGGCGAGACGCTCAAACACGGTTACAAGCATACCGAAGAGTGGTATACGGCGGGTACAGCAGAAATCACTGTCGGCGAAGTGCTTCCTGCACACGGTCAGAGAAGGACTGAAGCACTTTCCTATTCTCAGCTGATGCTGGTGACGATGCCTCCACTATGGCCCTTGCTGATGCTGATGACCTTTGATGGATGGCGCTTACCCACAAAGGGGGATGGGCCAAGAACCAGGCGGCAGGACTCAGCTTCACTAGCCACTTCTTCCTCATCTTCGGATCATTGGGGTATTTGTGAAAGCTAACGCCGTTTTCACAAACGGGCGATCGTACAGATGCACAGAGAAGTACTTCACCATTGCGCAGCACTCGCCGTGGAGACAAACGGCCGCAGTTCTAAGAGAAAAAAAAAACTATGGACCATTCCCCAAAGGAAAGCCTGATGGGATCAGCAGCGGTGAGCATGGTGTTGACCCAGTTAAAACGGGCGTCGAGGCGGGTGCTAAGAGAACGGTTTGAAGCGAAACTCAGGGTAGCGTTTACTCGAGTAAACGTTTGTTTGCAACGCAAAAACACGGGAGGCGGGATGCGTTGAAGACGCTTCCGCTCGGCTTCCTTAGCTCCCATCTCGTTGGCGTTACACGCGCGCCGTCTGCATACTTTAACGCGATCGGTGTTCTTGACTCGCACCTCGTCGGTGTCCGACGCTTGCGTTCGGCTTCCCTGGCTCGCGCCTCGTCGGTGTTGCCGTCGCCATTGGCGAACGCGGTCGGCTTCGCTAACCCTCGCAACGCCGGCGAAAACCGGGAAAGGTATGCGGGAAGCATGCCACAACGGCGTTTAATGTTAACGTGACAGCGGAGGTTAAAGGGCCACTCACCAGGCCCCATACCGAATTTTAGTTAGACAGTGGAAGTTGTTGGGTGTCCGATGAGGAACGTTTTGCCACCAAAGTTTTTCAAATCAGTTCATTACGAGCGGAGAAAAAAGGTTTTTTTGAAGCGGCGCGAAACGATGGTGAGAGGAGGCGATCTTGAAACCCTTGCCGCTCCTCCGCGTAGCCTTCGCAAGCCAAATTTCTTCCCCACTCTCCGGCATACGACCAAGAGGTGACGTGCGCATGACGTACCCGAACAAGCCCAGCCCCCGTGCACGCGAGCGGCGTTGCTTTGTTGACTAGTGTTATTTTGTGGTCTTCTGCCTGTTTCTGCGGGATTGTTTGGAAACGCTGGCTTAGACGCGGCAGAGTAGATGAGTACAATGAATGAGCGAACGCGTAGGAGCGTTCCACGGCGGTCGTCTGCTCAATGCGCTGACCGTGGGGACCCTAACGCATGCGAAACGCTGGCACATTAGCCCCGCATCTCGTAGCATTTCACGGGAAAAAACGCGCACAACATTTTATTGCGTTTCATTATTTTTTTCAAGTTTTATTCATCTCTTAAACCAACAAATACATAAACTACTCATGTGTTAAATAATTTTTGTCATGTCACGTGGGATACTGTTGACAACGTCAGAGCAGAGTCGTCTACGTAGAGGACCAACGTACCTGCCGTGTACGTAGGACCACTCCTACGCCTACGTCATGCCCTCATTCTCTACGCGTGCGCCGGCAGAGGGGAGGGGGAGCAGCTTTCATCATGAAATTTGACCCATTTCGGCGGCGCGTAGCGTTGTAAATTTTGGCAGACGTGATCATGAACGCCTCGTCTACGCATTGCGCTTGTCAGCTCAAAATTGTCAAACCTGGTGAGTGGCACTTTAAGGGAATGGCGTTACCGTGCAGCAAACATTCGCTGTGGACAGCGTCTTATAGTTTAGCGGGAGCCACCTTAGCGGGATAGCGTTAATGTGTCCCAACTGGGACGGTGGCGCCACCTATCATTGATTTGATTGATATGTGGGGTTTAACGTCCCAAAACCACTCTATGATTATGAGAGACGCCGTAGTGGAGGGCTCCGGAAATTTAGACCACCTATCGGATAGTTAATAAGGTAAAGACAGTGAAAAAAAACGAGAATGTTTGCCTATGCCACCAGGCGAAACATTGTTACAGGTTTATTTTACTAATAATAAAAACAAATAAATATGAACCATGCACCGAACTCGAAAAAGGTTATGTGGCCGATTTGTTTACATCGATCTTTTAGTTAGGCCAAGACGCGTTCGAAATGGGAAGCTATCTCAAACATTACGCCAACTTATCCGTAATACTCGGTCATCGAAGCTAACTGAAGCCAAGCGAAGCCACTTTAAACAGTCGTTTGCTGCGAAGAAGGTGAATCTTTCAACAACTACGCCAAAATCACTTCGAAGCGGGCGTCCGAGAGCGCCGCCATGTTTACGTACACTACGTACACTTACGCTACCACGGTAACCTTAAATCTGAAGTTATAGTATACCGGGATACCGGGCATACCGTAATACCGGAACCAAAGTGCGCATGCGTAGATACGTACTTTACCCGTACCGCTTACCGTACGCGCGGTATTTTTCAGATTTAAGGTTACTACCGTGGTAGCGTAAGTTGCGAAACACTTTTCGCGTGTTTTCTTTTGCTCGAAAGCACGCGAATCCCCGCTCTGACGCCAGAGAGGCGCGGTTCACAGCGTCGCCATTGGCCGCACACAAGGCCAATAGGAGTATTTCACTGAGCTCATTTCGCTAGGCGGCGCCAGCGGGTGCACCGCCATAGAGTACCTAGTCCCGTAGGGAACATGTACAGTTATTCTACGCCGCCATAGCCGTGTTTCGTCAGCGATCCGGCATGACAGCCTGATGTTTGGCGGCGCTGCACCTCACTAGGCCGTTTTCTTGGAAAAAAAATATATTAAAAGCACCACCCAAGCACTGAGCTTCATCGATTTACCAAGTCCCGGATCACTCGCGGACGCCTCGGCTCACAGGTGGCAACGTCACATGCACGTGATCTAAAAGTCCCGAGCCAGCCCGAGCGGCCCCGGGCCATCTGCGCGCTTGATGCTGACTGCATCCGTTGTGGCGTCTGCTACGCCTGCCTATGCCGTCTGCTCCCTCCATAGCCATGACACAGGCCACAACGCCGACCCGATTCCAACCTAAACAGCAGTTAGGTAGTGAAATATACCTATTTCCGTTGTGATGCAACTTACTGTAAGTGAACTACTCGAGCGCGTGCGCATCGTAGACCGGCGCGGTCGTTCCACCGCTGTTTCTCCCAGCGAGCATAACGCGTGTTTGCCCGACCTTCGGGAATACGCACATGCTCGACGTGGCTCAGAACGCCGATGACGAAAGGTGGGTACGCTAACAATGAGAAATCCAGAAACATGCGAGAAGCGGACAGAAAAGCAAAGACAGAGCAAGAGCGCATCGAAAATTTCCCGTGTCTAACTTAAGATGGCCTCATAGCATGCACACCGCGCTGTCGTCTGCCAGCGGCCCGAAAGAAATTGTTCGGGCGGTCCCGGGCCGCCCGCAGGCCGCCAGGCACGCGAAAAACGAACATGCGTCCGAGTGATCCCGGACCAGTGGACAGAGCTTCCAGTTGGTCCCCGAGAAAAACAAATGCGGCGCCGGCGTCCGGGCGTGTAAATCGATGATTGATTGATATGTGGGGTTTAACGTCCCAAAACCACTATATGATTATGAGAGACGCCGTAGTGGAGGGCTCCGGAAATTTAGACCACCTGGGGTTCTTTAACGTGCACCCAAATCTGAGCACACGGGCCTACGACATTTCCGCCTCCATCGGAAATGCAGCCGCCGCAGCCGGGATTCGAACCCGCGCCCTGCGGGTCCGCAGCCGAGTACCTTAGCCACTAGACCACCGCGGCGGGGCCGTGTAAATCGATGAAGCTCACACTGCGTACAGGTGGTTAGCCAGCGAACGGAAGCTTTCGGCCACAGTATAGTGTACTAGAATATATTCTAGTACCCTATAGCCACAGACGCCGAAGCCGTTCAAGAAACTCCCGCCAAACGCGTTTCCGCTGTGGCCTCATTGACGCTGCTCTGCTCGCAGCGCTACCGGATCGTTGGTGCGCAGTAGATGCTGCACATGAGGCAATCGTTCCGGCGAACTAGAGCGACGGGATTGACACATCAAGTTCCTCGGAACTCTCACCTATGTGTTCGGCTAAACATTATTTCCTTTTTCTTCTTTTTTCCCTCCTTTCTTTCGGTTGAACTGTTTTTTTTTTTCTTCTCTCTCGTGTTCGGGCTATCCGCCCTTGCAGTGTTCTGTGCCCCACTGGATTATTTCAGCAAGGTCAACAGGACACTAATCTCCACTTGGTTGGACGCCTACGGTCGTCTGGGACTCCCACACGTGAGCCTCGATCACCTCCGGTTTCCCCACCGCTCGAGGCTCATGCGGGCCTTCGAGGCCCTACTTGAGTTTTTCGGCGACGCTACTCTCATCGCGCGCCTGGCCCCGCCGCGGTGGTCTAGTGGCTAAGGCACTCGGCTGCTGACCCGCAGGTCGCGGGTTCGATTCCCGGCTGCGGCGGCTGCATTTCCGATGGAGGCGGAAATGTTGTAGGCCCGTGTACTCAGATTTGGGTGCACGTTAAAGAACCCCAGGTGGTCAAAATTTCCGGAGCCCTCCACTACGGCGTCTCTCATAATCAAATGGTGGTTTTGGGACGTTAAACCCCACAAATCATCATCATCATCGCGCGCCTGTGGCGCGGCCCGCATCCACGTGTCCGTGTTGTTTACGGGCCGCGCCACGCCCACCTCCTCTTACTCTCGCCGCGTGGTGCTCCCGTTATCTCCCCATGCCGGCTCGCCTGTCTGCTTTCCCTTTCCCGGCGGCAGCGCGGGCTGCGTCCGAGACAGTCCTCTGTGTCCTTTCCCTCCTATCCTTTCCTCCTCAATCCTTACCTCCCATTCACCTTCCCCCGCGCGGAGCCGTGTCGGTGACTTCGTATTGTAAGACAGTAACAGCTCCACGCTTTTCTCTTCACTTTCCTCATTAAAGAACCTCTCATTGTGCCCGGACTGCAGCATCGGCTGGTGAACATGAATTCTCTCGCGGATCGGCTGTTGGCACTGTTCTTGGAAAGTTGTCTGCTGTTCGGGCGTTCGTACAATCTGTGGCCTCGCGATGAGTTGTGAGTTGAACTCTTCACACAACCATGAGCTCGTCAAGTGATGTTTACTTTCATCCTTCCCCTGTCGGCCTGCTTGACGGCTTTCCTTGGCTCAGAGGTGGACGCCCGCGCGCGCGGGCAGTGTGTGGCCGAATTACCTCCTTTTCTATCCTCCCTCTTTCCTTTCTCTCCTATATTTTTTTTTCTCTCAGACTTCCTATCTTTTTGCAGCCATGGCCTCCGAGATAGCGAGCGCACGCTCCCGCCATCTCGGAGGTCATGGCTGCAGCGCTGTTGGGGTTACCGCCGCCAAAAAAAAAAAAAAAAAAACCCGAGACAGCTTTACACATTTTTCTCCATTTTTATAACTCTCAAAGCCCCCTCCGTTGAAGCTGTTGTGCTCTGGCTCGGCGGCACGGCTGAAAACGGATGACTGACGCCGCTCCCAATGGCTCGCGCGCTTGGATGCGACGTAGGCAACGACACAACTCCCAGAGCAGCCAATGAAGACGTTCAGCGTTACGTTTACTCATGGCCATATATAGCTTTCAATGTAAAATATAAACGTAACACGTGCTGCCGACAACTTCGCTTGTGGTACGACGATGATGTTCGTGCGCGAGACCACAAAAGTTGCGGCTGCAACGCTGGCGCCCGTTGCAGATGACGTCACGTGAATACCTCCTTACGTACGGACGTAAACATTTACGTTTAAGAAGCTAAAACTTTCCTAAACATTGCGTTCCGGTAGCACGATGACAACGCAATCCGACAACACGGTAACTGGAAAAAGTATACGTGCAAGCTAAAAGCTATTAGTAACCATTCGCTCACCTAGTGGGGTCAAAACTAAACAACCACTCACCGCAAGTGCTGCTACTAATGACGCAAGATTGTGACCATTTTGGCAGTCAACCAGAACGCTTTGCGTCTAAACGAAACTTCTGTTCAAAGCGCTACCGCTTCCGGTACACGTGTAACCAACACTGACGACGTGATTATACGGGTGCATTCACACTTGGCTTTGAAGAGAGCGAAAGCGGCGAAAGTCTCCGCAAACGGGCTCCTTTCGCCGCCCAAGCGCCGGAAAACCACATCGCGCGGCTGGCGCGCAAAAATCGGTCCGAGACCGATTTTCCCGCCACACGAAAGCGGAGCTGGTTTGCGCTTCGCGGCTTCGGCTGGGCTAGATTAAACCACGTGATCTAACCAGCCGGCCGCAGATTCAACAAGGCGGCAAGGGCATCGGCTCGTATAAGCTCAAATCACGAACTACCCGTGCAGCACGACGAAGCTTGACGGCCTCAACGAGGACGCCTGCATAGAGAGAGCCTTGTTTGGATTACGATCACCGAGAACTCTGGAATTACTAGATGGTGCAGCAGCAGCGAGTCGGCATGCCCCAACGTGTCTCGCGTTTGCGTACACTGTCAAATTTTATGAAAGGGTACACGGCGATGCGTGGCCTGCGCGCCCAAGCGGGAGCAACCACAGTCTCTTCTCGCGTCATCTCACTGCGAGCTAAACAACCATTCGTTGCTGATACGGAATCAGCGGCAAGACTGCGACCCCTTCCCCCTTCAAGGCGATTACGTGAGAGCTGGTAATCGCTTTGAAGGGGGAGGGGTTTCAAGCTTGCCGCTCTATATCAGCAACGAATGCTTGTTTTGCTTGACGCGAAAAGAGGCTGTTGCTCCCGCTTAAGCGCGCTGCCAGCAGCCGCCGGAGCGCGCAGGCCACGCGTCGCCGTGTTCCCTTTCATGAAAACCGACAATGTACAGCCAGCTGAATCCACCGCTGCGTTCGCTCGTGTCGTTTCTGCTGGCTTATCTCCCGAAATAACGTTTGGAAAGGTGCGAGCTGTTTTCAGTACTTTGGGTGAATCACCTCATTTAGGTACGAAACTTGGCGCTCAGAAAGCAGGCAAAATCTAATTGACTCTCAAGGTAGCGGCGGCGTCAGGGACAGGACGAATAGGAACATTCTTGCGGTCATGGTTTTCGGGCCGCTTTAGCGATTTCGTTTTGGCTTCACTTCCCACGAAAACCCCAGTTATAAGCGAAACATTGCGGTTGTATTTCGAGCAAGCGAGTACGGTACGCCGAGTAAAACGAGACAGCGCAATCAGGCCCCGTTCGTATCGCTTTCTTATCTGCTAACCAGGTGTCGCTTCTCAACACGTGCCGCGAGAACAGGAACGACTGTGCGCGTAACATTGGCCGCTTTTGAACTCTTCTAAAATGCACACATATATAGTTTTCGAAGTGCCCACTATATAGGCCATGATACATCATTTGGCGAAGAAGGAAATTCGCCAAATAACGCGTCCCTACACATCTGCACACTTTGTTAATGCTGTTAATTACCCAAGTGCTTTGTAATGTAAGGAAACTTAAATCACACACTCGAGGCGCGATTCCCATGGTGTGACTGTTGCGATTATATGCTTCTGCCAGACAATATTACACATGCGTTAACGCGTCTCCTCGCACTACATGACGCTCGTAGTCTTTTTTTTTTTAATAGACACGGGGGCCATAAGCTACATGGAATGCAACCGAAAGAACAAGATTTAACATTGTTGTGTCGGCACTTATGATGGAAAACGGCACTGCCACGCGCGAGCAGGCAAGTTGACGCGTTCGGAATCTCGGGAGTCCGAGCCGCGGGTCTTCTTCGTTTCGAGTCGGCGCAACTGCTGTGTGCCATCGTCCACCGTGGACTTCGCAAACGGCGGGTAAACCTACTCACGCAAAACCGATAACCACTCGACCACTAAGCCCGCTTTGTACCGTCTGGATTAAAGGGGCCCTGCAACATTTTTTGAGCATGGTCAGAACATGCAGCCGATCGGTAGTAGAAGCTCCCCGACAACACGCGAGCAAAATATTAGAGCGCAGCACGCGGCCTGGAATTCACAATAAATTATCAGTCAGCTACAAATTGCTTTCTCTTCTCTCGGCAAATCACGGAATATGCCCAAAAAATCACACATATCAAGCCCACATATCAGCCATTGGCTGGTTTGAACAAGGCGCGCTCGCTCGTTACAGAGATCGCCACGGGAGGCCGCTACTTGTCTATGCGTGCGCATGCGTTACCACTGACAAAGCCGCGCATTCAAAAAAAAGAAAAAAAGTGCTCAAGATCACGAGGCACACGCGATATTTTTCTGCGGCCCTGCCATCCCTCCCTGCTTAGCTTCCCGCGCTTTCGTGGAGACGAGAGGAGAGAGAATAGAATTGCAGCAATCGAGAAACCTTTGTAACCCCAATCACACTGGACAGATTCTTAAAATTTTTGCGGCATTGAACTCCTGAGTCAATAAGCTCTTCCAGTTAATTCATTTCATGGTTACTTGAAAAAGTGTTTCAGGGCCCCTTTAAGGCACTCGAGACACTACGACCTCACTAAACGAGCGCGACGGCGTAAGCGTTACCTGGAGTCAAACTGCAAATCCCCCTTTCGGCTGCGGGCGACATGAGCTTCAGACCAAGCAGAGTTCTGCTTTACGAGCTGGTACACCTCGCTTGTCAATTTGCACCAACGTTTATAGCACCTATGTTACAGGTTCTATAAGCGTTGGTTATAGAAACGACGTTTATAGAACCCGTTTTATAAACGTTGCTTCTCACCCCACTCCGCAGCAGTGTTGCCAATTAATTTTAAAAAAACACGCCATGTCACGCTGAAAATTACCCTGCACAATTTTTTCACTTCTGTACAGTGTACACTATACGCCTAAAAATAGCGCAATGTAACAATAAAAATTAAGGCACAGGCTACACTTCACCGTACCACACGCATAACTGCATTCAAGCCAGTAGAAAATTGGTTTTTAAAAAGTTCGAAGAGAATAAGAAGACGAAAAACAGAAGAATGGAAAGAGAAAACGTCCCGTTATTTGTATGCGAAGAGGGTTGCCTCGAAGTCGATAAGAACTATAAGAGACTCATCAGCAACGCTGGAAGTGTAAGCGTTATGGTGACAAAGAGCGGTAAGCGAAGCGTCAGATTGGCGTAAAAGTTGTATTGGGTAACCGTGACGAATAGAATGCCGGCTCTGGGTGACCACCCAAACAGTAGAGACAAAATAAGCAAAGGTGCACTCTATGACAATCCAAAGGGATGTACTTTACGGTTTGAAGCAAGGTCGGGTTGCCTTAGTACGCACGTAGTTACAAAGAGAGACTCTGAACAAAAGAAATGCACTTGCGCCGGGAAGGTCAGTAAACTACGGAGCCTGCTTAATTGGATAGGAAGAGATAACCTTTGGTGCGCGTCAGGGCATTAGTCTACACGATTCCTTGGCTTTTAGCGATAACATGGGAAAATAGACAAGTCGATGATAGAAATAAGTAAAGCATGACTGAGGGGTTGGTGGCGAAAAAATGGGCAGATAAAAAAAACAGGTATACTCACGTTAATCTGCGCGAAGGCTCAGAAATGTTAGGCTATCAATTTATGTTTTCTTTATGCCACGAGAACCTTAATTCATCTGCATAAGATTGTGACGTAATAATAAAAAAATAATGATAATAACAATAATCCTTAGCATGGCAATACGCAGGTCACTGTCTCGTCATAAAAGGGACGCCCTATCATTCACCCATCCACTGTTATCGAAAAAAAAAGTCGCATGATTTCTTGCCCACTCGAAGAACGATAAACGACTACGTTTTAGTCTTAATAAACTGTATTAATCACTCCGCCCACGAAAAACTGACCTACAATATTTCGCATCTGCTTATGTGCTGGCGACATGTGAATCGAGACAGTTTCAGTTTCATTCAAAGAAAGATTTAGTTTTCGGGTGTATTTAGGAATGTCGTGCTTCGAGATATCGTGTCGAACCGCCCACATCTTACGCTGGTCGATGATGAGTGAAAATTACCTCACACCAGATAAGAAATCACATTACCACCCTACTATCGCAGGATACCCGAAAAACACCGAAACGTCATAATGGTAGGGTAATTACGACACGGTTGGCAACCCTGCTCTGCAGCCGTCATCGTGACTCCACCGTGGAAAACGCGTCAAGCCATGAGACTAACCGTCCTTCACGGGCGCCTCATCATGCCCGACGTTCTAGCAGACGTTGGTGCGAAGCGTGTCTGCAAACTTATCGAAGCCCCCGCGGGTGTCACTTGAACAGCGCGGCAAGAGCGCCCACACGCACCAGAGACTGCGACGCTCCTTTGGCTTGCGCAAGGAAACCACCTCGATGTACCGCGTCGCCCGCTGGGACAGCCCGCAGGCGTCGTGCACTGCTGTCACACTGTCGGGAAAGTAGCGGCAATGCTCGAACATGCAACCGGCGTCATCGGAGCCTTCTCGAACCGTCGGGAAACGGCGCGGCAGCGGATGAACAGAGACTGCGTGCGCCTCGCCAGCGGCGACGGTGTAGAGCGCGGCGTAGTCACTAGACACCCGGCTCCAATGACGGGCTGTGCAGGAACGTATCCCGACACGGTGGCGTCAGTTGACGCAACCGGGCCTAATCGTCCGGTTTCGTCGGCACGTCTCATCTTCCATTTCATTTTTTCCTGTAGACGGTATGATTATGTGTAGACAAGAGGCATAGTCGGAAATTTATTACATGGGGGGGGGTCCAATTTATTTTTATGAATAATCATACTCCAGCATACGCGCCTGCTAAATGCAAAAATTCGGGGAAGGGGTTTAGACCATCCCTTCTGGCTACGACAATAGAGTGTGTGCATACACGCCCGCCCACAAATACCGTATTTACTGGCATAATTAGCGCACCTTTTTTCGCGATTTTGGGGCACCGTGAAGGGGGTGCACAAATTACGCGGGGATATCGCGACCGCATACGAAACATTAAACAGTTTCAGTTTCACGTGCGCAGAGGCTTTGCGTACGTCGAGCTCAAACGCGTAAGGAGTGCGCATGCGCAGTTCATAGCAGCCGCGCGCTGGTCTCACGGACGTATGTGAGATTAGGGAGTTTTAGAATAGCGCACCGCGAGCCCTTGCGGTACGCTCGCTGCCACTGCGCATGCGTCGTAACACGAGTCGGCGTTCTCGTTCGCGGCCCGGACGCAGAAAATCCGAAATTGCGTGCGGCGATCGCGGCCCTTACGTGGTCCGCAAACACTGGATTTGAGACTACGGTGTCGCTGCGATCGTGCGTTGCGGCTTGCAGCAGAGCAAACGCTATTTGAAAACTCACATGGCGCCCGCAGCGCTTGCAAACGGTATTCTAACACACCCTATTCTTTACGTGCGTTTCTTGCGCTCGTAGACGGCATCGCGCAGTTTCTCAAACAAGTTGCGTGACGAGCGCGACAGCAAGATAACGTATCGAGAATTGGCTGCCGCAGTGTTCATGATTGCCAGCAGATGGAGCTACGTGGTAGCTCTCACCGCGCGTCGCGTACGTGTAGCTGAAGCCCCAAACACACGTACGCTGCGCGAGCAGGAGCGCGGTTTGCGCGCGTACCGCGACTCGCGAGGAATGGCGGTTGCCACCCACACACTACACACGAAGGCATGCGTTTATTCCAAGTAGGCGGGTGGCGCCACGTACTTAGCTGTTTGAGATCTTCGAAGCGATTAGTATGAGCTTGACCACTCTCCGTAAGTCCAGGTAGTGCCGGACAGAGCCACACCGCACCTCTTATCACGGCTAGGCAAACATGAATGCGTACACGAGCGCACTGCACATCGCTGCTACGCGCACGACGCCGAGTTCACCGCAGGCAGGTACGCCAAATCTGCCGCAAAACTATTCAGCACTGCAAAGCATGGCCAGACGACCACGCGAACACACGACGCGTCGTGCAAAATAGAGCTAAACGGTCTCATGCAGTCATGTATTGTGACGAAACATGTACGAATAGTGCTCGTAAATGAATACATATTGCTGTGAGTGTACTTGTCCTGTACATAGGGTTGTACAATGTGCACGAAAAGGAAAAAAAAAGATAATTTAAATTCGTCCATACACACAGACTAGGACGATGTCCGAGTAGATCCACGGCGTCGTTTCGTGTCTGCGGGGCTCCCAGCGCGGCTAGACGCGCGCCGTCTCAAGGCCGAAATCAGATCGCCGCATTGACTCGCGTACGGCGAGCGTTTAGCCGCGCTTGCTCTGTCTGCGCATGCGCAGCCTCCCAAGCGCGTACAACGCGCGTTCGGCCACCGTACGTGTGGTTTGGGCTTAAAAGCGTTTCTGATGGCGTGCACGTAACGTACGTGGACTTTTCACGTTTGCGTACGTGAAGTCCCAACGTACGTAAAAATAAAACTGCCTATTACGTCACGGGTCTAACACACGCAGTATATACATTAAAAAAACACGAAAAAAAATAAATTGGAGCACAAACGAAGTGTACTTGTTAATTTTGAAAGAATTAGCACGTACTTTAACCAGTCGGATGCAATCACGCGTTGTCTAGCGGGAATCAGTGATCACGAAGTCCGATTGGGGATCATCGTTGCAGCCGCTGCTACCGCCCTCCCGAAGCGCATCATCCTCGGTTCCGTCGAGCGCGTTCGAACGCGCCATTTTCTTGAAGCTCATTCAACAATGCTGGGAGAAACTTGGTCCCACGACACGGCGATACCAGAAGAATTAAGCATTCGTAGATAATTGAAAAGGCCTCTTTCACTGGCAGGAAACTTGCATTAGCAAGCGCGCACTCTTCTTCTTTCTCGCGTACCGATCGCGCTGGTCGTCATGTTGAAGTACGTACGCTCCCTTGAAGTGCTTTGTGGCGGTACGCTCCCCGTTTTCTTCGGCGAAATCTACAACAGTGAGCTTCAATTTCGCCGTATACATAATTACCGTAGCATATCGCAAGGTAACCGTCAGAACGCGTCGGCCGGATGGCGAAACCTAAACTTCCGTGAACGCAGAGAACGAGGGGAACAGTTGACGCTAGATTTACTGTATATGCTACCTTTAGGTAGGTACAGTGTCAATATGGAACCAGCGGCGAGATGGCGACCCTCTCCCCCTTCGAGGCGATTACGCGAGAGCCAAGGGGTTGTAATCTTGCCGTTTGATATCAGCAACGAATGGTTGTTTTGTTCGCCGCGAGATGACGCGAAAAGAGACAGTGGTTGCTCTCTACCGCTTGAACGCGCTGCCAGCAGCCGCTGAAATAGACAAGGATAGTCAAGTGGCCCAATAGCTCCATTTTCACAACGAGAGTGGGAAAGGGCTGAGAAGAGGGTTTCTAGTAGTGCATCAACAGGCCCAGATGGCATTCCAATTATTCTGATAAAGACATTGGGTCCGAAATCTAAACAGACTTTGAGAGGGGCAGTGAACAAAACAATAATCGATGCTGAAGTCTCCGATGGATGGAAACTTAGCAGGATGAGCATGATCTATAAGAAGAAGGGGGGACAACGCTGACATAAACAACTACCGTCCTATAACAGTGACATCAGTGGTCTACAGGCTGGCGATGCAGATTATAAAGGAAAGACTGCAGGCATGGATAGAGGATGAGGGGGTGCTGGGGGAACTGCAGAATGGGTTTCGGAAACATAGGAGGTTGGAAGACAATTTGTTCTCACTGACGCAGTGCATCGAAATAGCAGGAAAGAAACACAGGCCCCTGTGGCCAGCATTTTTGGATATCAACGGAGCGTACGATAGCGTGGTTCAAGAGGACTTGTGGGGAATACTGGACACACTAGGTGTGGAAGGTGGAGTCACTAATCTTTTAAAGGATATCTATAAAAGTAACAAGGTAGTTATAAAGTGAGAAAAACAGGTATCCAAGCCCACAGAAGTAAAACGGGGGCTCTGGCAGGAGTGTCCTCTGTCACCCTTGTTATTCATGATGTACCGACAAGGATTAGAGGCCAAATTAGGGGGATGTGGACTTGGCTTCAACCCCTCTTTCGTCAAACAAGGAAAACTCATTGAACAGGCACTGCTAGCATTATTGTGAGCAGATAATATAGTGCTAATGGCCGACAATGGGAATATTTGCAAAGATTGATGGACATCTGCGATAATGAGGGAGACAGGTTAGATTTCAGATTCAGTAAGGAAAACCCAGTAGTCATGATTTTAATGATAATGAAGGTAGTGAGCTTAGGATACAGGAGGTCACTCTATAGATAACAGATAAATACAAATATCTAGGCGTATAGATAAGCAATGGGACCAAGCACCTAAGGGAACACAAACACAAAATATTGTCGCGGACTATAAATTACAGGGGGTTTATTTAAAAACACGGACAGTGGGACTTGTAGAGACGCTCTCAGAGAAGGCCGCTAAGATTGTCGTCTTTTTCACTCTGCTGCGCTGCGCCTCTCGAGCAAATCCGCGTTCTTCGTTGTCGTCGCTATCTCGCCGCTAAATGCAGCTATGCACGCAGCATTACCTTCCCGCCAGAGTGAGCGTCGTCTCGACGCTCAACAGGTAGAGATGCAACCAGCGAGTGTTTACATCACTGAAAGTGGTAAAGTTTCATGCGGACCACGTGCACTGTTTCAGGCAGATGCTGGCGACGTTTGGAACAGGAGGAGGCGTCGGGCACCACTTCGTACGTCACGTCGCTAAGACGGCGCAGAACCTTGTAGGGTCCGAAGTATCGGCGTAGAAGTTTCTCTGAGAGGCCTCGTCGTCGTACAGGAAACCAAACCCAGACTCTATCTCCTGGTTGATAAATGACGAATCGATGGCGAAGATTGTACCGTTGGGCGTCAAGTTGCCGCTGGTTCATTATACGACGCGGGCAAGCTGCCTTGCTTCTTCGGCGCACTCAGTGAAGTCTGCGGCGTCTGTCCCTGAGTCATTGCAATCATAAGGCAGCATGGCGTCAAGCATTGTCGTAACTTCTCTGCCATGAATTAGTGCGAATGGCGTCATTTTTGTTGTTTCCTGGTGCGTCGTATTATACACGAATGTGATGTACGGCAATATTCGGTCCCAATTCTTGTGTTCTACGTCGACGTACATGCAAAGCATGTCAGCGATTGTCTTGTTAAGTCTTTCTGTAAGCCCATTCGTTTGTGGGTGGTAAGCTGTCGTCTTCCTATGCGCTGTGCCACTGAGCGTAAGCACAGTGCGCAAAAGCTCAGCTGTAAACGCGGTACCTTTGTCTCTTATGACGACAGCTGGAGCACCATGTTTCAGAACAATGTTCTCAATGAAGAACTGGGCCGCTTCAGCTGCAGTGCCACTCACCATTGCCTTGGTCTCCGCGTATCAAGTGAGGTAGTCCGTCGCCACTATAACCCATTTGTTGCCGCTGTCCGATGTTGGGAATGGGCCCAGCAGATCCATTCCGATTTGAGAAAATGGGGTTTCTGGCACGGGCACAGGATGTAATAGCCCAGCGGGTTTGACAGGTGGTACCTTGCGCCGCTGACAGTCAATGCATGTTCGGACGTAATGTTTAACCTCTGCTGCGATTCTTGGCCAGTAATATTTTTCTTTGATGCGTGTCAGTGTTCTTGTGAAACCGAGGTGGCCCGCAGTGGCTTCGTCATGGCAGGCTTGTAAAATTTCGCTGCGGAGAGCTCCAGGAACTACCAGCAGATAGCTTCTACCTGTTGATGAAAAGTTCTTTTTGTACAGAATTCCGTCCCGTAAACAGAATGACGATAAGTTCTTCGAAAACACTCTTGGTGCATTGGTGGCTCGTTCGTTCAAGAATTCTATAAGCGAGTTGAGCTCCCGATCATCTTGTTGTTGCCGAGAAATGTTAGCTGAATCGACAACTCCTAAAAAACCTGGGAAATCATCATCCTCTATAGCCGGTGATTCAATCGGTGACCTTGACAAACAGTCGGCGTCTAAGTGTTGCCTTCCGGACTTGTAAACTATCGTCATGTCGTACTCTTGGAGCC
The DNA here is from genome assembly GCA_013436015.1 of Rhipicephalus annulatus. Taxonomy (NCBI): domain Eukaryota; kingdom Metazoa; phylum Arthropoda; class Arachnida; order Ixodida; family Ixodidae; genus Rhipicephalus; species Rhipicephalus annulatus. Next base: position 217,168 of record WOVY01003416.1, read on the forward strand.
GTAAGCTCCATCGTGCTAAACGTCCAGATGGGTCTTTCATGTTGGTGAACCAACAAAGAGAGTGATGGTCGCTTACGACTTGGAAAGCGCGGCCATATAGGTACGGGCGGAACTTCGCAACTGCCCAAACGACGGCCAGACACTCCTTCTCCGTTGTTGAGTAGTTGGACTCGGCGCGTGTCAACGTTCTGCTAGCGTAGGCAACCACTCTCTCCACACCATCTTGGCATTGGACAAAAACAGCACCTAGGCCCACATTGCTGGCGTCTGTTTGGATGGCTGTTGGTGCATTCTCGTCGAAGTGAGCGAGGACAGGTGGAGTTTGTAGACGCTGTCGCAGCTCGTTGAATGAAGCTTCTTGCTCTTCACCCCATACAAATGCGATGTCTTCCCTTGTAAGGCGGGTGAGTGGAGAGGCGATGTGTGCGAAGCCTGCTATAAATCGCCGGTAGTAGGCGCAGAGACCCAGAAAACGCCTGACCGCTTTCTTATCAACAGGCCTTGCGAACTTTGCGACGGCTGCTGTTTTATCTGGGTCAGGCTTCACACCTTCGCGACTGATCACGTGTCCCAGGAACTGGAGTTCTTCGAAGTCGAAGTGGCATTTTTCCGGTTTGAGTGTGAGTCCAGCGGACCGTATGGCTTGAAGGACTGACAGTAGCCTCTTTAGATGCTCTTCAAACGTGGCCGAAAAAACGATCACGTCGTCGAGGTACACAAGGCATGTTTTCCATTTCAGGCCGAACAGAATGGTATCCATTAGTCTCTGAAACGTGGCTGGGGCTGAGCATTGACCGAAAGGGAGGACTTTGAATTCATAAAGCCCGTCTGGCGTCACGAAAGTAGTCTTTTCTCGGTCGCGCTCATCAACTTCTATTTGCCAGTATCCACTTTTAAGGTCCATTGACAAGAAGTAGCGCGCATGCCGTAGCCTGTCCAAAGAGTCATCGATCCGTGGTAATGGATACACATCTTTTTTTGTAACATGGTTCAGCTTACGATAATCGATGCAGAAACGCAAGCTGCCGTCTTTCTTTTTCACAAGTACCACTGGCGATGCCCAAGGACTCTTTGATGGTTGGATAACGTCATCCTCTAGCATCTTCTTGACTTGCTGCTGGATTACCTCACGTTCTTTCTGAGCGACGCGATATGGGTTCTGTTGGATCGGTCTTGCTGCGTCTTCCGTAATTATGCGATGCTTAGTCAGAGGAGTTCGACCTACTCGTGATGTCGATGAGAAGCAGTTCTTGAACTGGTCGAGCAGGTCCATAAAACGGCATCTTTCAGTCGGTGTTAGACTCGGACCGATAGCAACTGGTGGTGTATGTGGAAGTGATTGAGCTGTGGCTTCCCCTTGCATTAGAAGACAGTCGTGAGAGTAGTCGAGTTCTTCGAGGTACGCCACAGCCGTGCCTTTACCGATGTGCCGGCGCTCATTTGTGAAGTTGGTCAGAAGCACGTCTGCACGCCCATCCACTAAGCTGACGATACCGCGAGCGATGGCGATGCCTTGGTGAAAAAGAAGGTCAGTGATGCGTTCGGCTATGGGGTCTTCATTACAGTGCACGGCGCAACACACGGAAACAAGACTACATGACAGTGGTGGCACGCAGGCGTCGTCGTCGACCACACGTAACACCCTGAATTCTTGGTCTGGATCAGTGGTCACAGACTTGTCAGCGGCGAATGTGATCACACCGTCGCGTATGTTGACCACAGCACCGTACTCTCTTAAGAAGTCCATTTCCCAGTATCATAGGCTTGCAGCACTCTGGTAGGATCAGAAATGTGGCTACAAAAGCCACATTCTCAATAGTGAGTCTTGCTGTACATTTTCCCGTGGGAGTCATTATCTGGCCTCCAGCAGTTCGGATATAAGGGCCCGTCCATTCCATCCTGACTTTCTTGAGTTCATCTGCCAATCGTTCACTCATTATGGAGAAGTCTGCACCCGTATCGACTAAGGCCGTCACTTCAACGCCGTCAATCGTCACAGCGAGGTCGGCAGTCACAGTTTTCTCGGCGAAGTCTTCATCCTCGTCTCTCACGTGTTTCGGCAGCAGTGGGGGATTTTCAGGAGTTCGACGGCTTGCAACCTTCCCACGACACGGCGATACCAGAAGAATTAAGCATTCGTAGATAATTGAAAAGGCCTCTTTCACTGGCAGGAAACTTGCATTAGCAAGCGCGCACTCTTCAGCTTTCTCCGCCATGGGCTGGGAGACCGACATCTGACGGCGTCAGCAAAACTACGGCGGCTTGGTGAACCAAAGCGAGCCGGTGATGGTGACCGCGTCCGGAAGGTAAATGAGCCTTCCCGCCTGCAAGCCTGGTGGTCGTCGATGGGGGCACGGCTTTCGTCGAACTGTCGGCGCGTAGCTGTAGGTGCACTACCGCGGTATTCAGCTCGGCGATGTGGGCAAAAACGGTAAATGTGCCCTGGCTCTCCACAGTTGTAGCAGAGTGGTCGACGATCCGCAGTGCGCCATATGTCGGTCTTCCGCATATAGGGTCGCCTGACAGAATCCTGCTGAGCCCAGGCTGCCACAGGATACGATTCGAGGTACTGCGGCGCTGGCTTGGGCGTGGGTCGACGAACAGCGTCTGCATAGCTGTATCCGTTCGGCTGGTATGATACTTCTGGAGCCAATGGACGACGCACAGCGTCTGCATAGGTACACAAGTTTGGACGGTGCGGTGGAGCGGAATATTGCTAGGGAGAGGCAAACGCTTGTCAAAGTTCATGGCGAACGACTTCAGCGACGGAGGCTACCGTGGACTCCTGCTGCGGGGGCGCCTGTGATTGCAATGTGTACTTTGCGATCTCCTTCGCGATCTCCTCACGCACGATCTGTCTAATCAGGTGGCGTAGAGAAAACTAGTCGTTTTCGGTAAGTGCGGTGGCGCCTGCAGCTGCGCCGGTGGCCGGGCGATCAGACTGTCGGTACCGTTGCTGTAGCGCACGCTCTATTGCGGTGGCCTCCCTGGTGAACTCGTCCACTGTTGTCGGCGGATTGCGCACAAGAGCAACAAATAGCTGCTCTTTGACGCCCCTCATAAGATGGCTTAGCTTTCGAGCCTCGGGCATGTTGGGGTCCGCCCGGTGGCACAAGCGCACCATATCCTCAGCAAACATGGCGACGCTTTCATGAAGCTGTTGGGTGCGTCCTTCAAGAAGGCGTTGTGCGTTTTCGCGTCGGTCCGCGTTGGCGAATGTGTCAAGAAACCGACGACAAAACTCCTCCCATGTCGTCAATGTTGCCTCCCGGTTTATAAACCACGTCTTCGCGCCGTCTTCAAGGGCGAAGTATACGTGGAAGAGCTTTCCATCGAGACTCCAGTAGTTCGATTTAGCTACCCGTTCGAACTGCTCAAGCCAGTCTTGCGCATCTTCGTTCGGCCGGCCATGAAATGGTTCAGGAATGCGCATATTCTGGACCGTCACCTGTGCAGGACTCCTTGCCATTTCTTGAGTAGGGGTGGTTGTCGGAAGTCTTGCTCCCTTTAAAAGGCCAAATTCTGGTTCAAGACCTTGAAGGCGACGGCTTGAGCGGTGCACAGGCGTCTCCACGCGTGGCTGTCTCGTAGGGCTGGACTCGGGGCTTCTCACAGGGGTGCTGATCATGAGGTGGTAGTACCCAGCACCTCCACCAGTGTCGCGGACTATAAATTACAGGGGGTTTATTTAAAAACACGGACAGTGGGACTTGTAGAGACGCTCTCAGAGAAGGCCGCTAAGATTGTCGTCTTCTTCACTCTGCTGCGCTGCGCCTCTCGAGCAAATCCGCGTTCTTCGTTGTCGTCGCTATCTCGCCGCTAAATGCAGCTATGCACGCGGCAATATACGTAACAACTAAAGGTAACAGGTATGCAGCAATGCTGAAAAATAGGGCACTGTGGAATTACAATAGGTATGATTTTGTGTAGGGATATGGAAAGGGGTCATGGTTCCTGGTCTGACGTTCGGCAATGCGGTCTTGTGCATGAGATCAGAAGTTCAAGCAAGATTAGAAATTAAGCAACATGGAATAGGTAGGCTTGCTTTAGGAGCTCACGGGAATACACCAAATGAGGGAGTACAAGGTGATCTGGAATGGACATCATTTGAGGGCAGGGAAGCTAGCAGCAAGATAAAAATTGAGAAGCGATTGAGAGAAGTGGGGGAGGAGCATTGGGCTAGGAAGGTATTCAGCTACTTGTACATGAAGAATGTTGATACAAAATGGAGGAAGCGAACCAGAAAATTGACGAGTAAATACTTAGAAAACAGCAGGGGGCCAAACCAAAAAGAACTATCGGTTAAGAAGAAGGTGAAGGAAACGGAGAGTGACATGTGGAAAATTGGCATGATTAAGAAGTCCGCACGAGAGATCTATCGAACTTTTAAGCAGGAAATAGCCAAGGAAAGGATCTATGATAATACTCGGGGTATTTATCTACTGTTTGAGGCCAGGACAGGAGTATTGCGAACCAAGACATATCGGGCCAAATACGAAGTGGTAGACACGGTATGCAGTGCGTGTGGAGAGGAAGAAGAAACTGCCGAACACTTGATAATGTTCTGTAAAGGGCTTCACCCTATAGTTCAGTATGATGGCGCAGAGCTTTTCAAAGCACTGGGGCTTAGAGACAGGGAGGGAAAAATAGACTTTAAGCGGGTAGAGTTAACTAGAAGAAAGTCATCTGATTGGTGACTAAAGTCAAGGCACGAGTGAAAATTAAACCGTTCACTGCAAAGTACCAGTCCTGTACTTCACTATTTAAAGGGAAAAAAAGCCAAATCTAGTTGCTGGTTTACTAAGTATTACGGCTAGGTGACATTAGCCGCCGCCCGATCTAAAGGGTAAAGCCACATCAATCCATCCATCCATGCGTCGCTGTGTTCCGTTTCATAAAAATTGACACTGTACCTAAAGGTAAAGTAACGCTAGTTGGCGCGACATGTCCTCGCACGCCTCCGATGCAAAAAGTTGTCCTTGCCATTACCCGAGCGTGCATTTTTGTCATTATAGCGGTGGTAGAGATAGGAAGAGGCAAACGCTCCAGCAGTTTCGGCGACCCGTCAATAGGTTTGTGTTCAGATGCGGTATTCTAGAGACTAGTTCGGGGGAAGTCCTAGGAAGAAACGACTTCGCACTAGCAGCCTGTTTGACTGCGCTGGTGCGCTCGGGGAGGCACAAACCCGGCTGAAGCATCGAAATGTCCAAAGGTGCGCGTACCGGCGAGCTGGCTCGGCCGTGTCAGGGAGCGCGAAATATGCGAGCAAATATATATATATATTTTTTTTCAAAAGCTGGCAAAATATTAGGAGTGCATATAAATTATGCGAGGGTGCAAACTATGCACGTAAATACGGCACATAGACGCCAACCTGGAAGAAATTAGCTTACTGTTTGTCGATCTATAGTGAACAATGTAATATAAATTATTTTTGTGAGTAAGCAATTTAGCAATGTAATAAAGTACTACAAGCGAGCGATTCGTCATTACATCCACGGCCATCCACCTCGAGTCTATCAAGCGGTTTTATAGAATAACAGAGTTCAGTTTGTTGGTCAAGTCAAGACACCACAAACGCCGGCTTCCTACGCATGAAAGGCCCATAGGAGTCCCGAAGAAGGGGGAGGGACCGCAGCCGAGCTCAGTTCGCGCGCGCTATTTTGACATGGATCAGCGAAGGGTTCATACCTTTGTACTGCTGTGCTCCCACAGTTTGCGTTGAAACGACAGACAGCACGAAGGTCATTTCGCTCGCTGAAATGATCGCATTTCCTTACGACAACGTTTTGCTTTTTCGGTTACGCCAGGTCGCATGGTAAAGAAGTAAGCAGCTAGCCTTTCATCATATAAAATTCTAAACTGTTGTTGTCGCACTACTCGATTCGCCCTCACGGCAAATGCGACCAATTAGTCAACACACTGCTTTTCTAGTTTTTACTGTACAGCAATGGCCAACCTGATCCACGCGTTCTCGTGTTATAGCTGCGACGGGTGCAATGCCCTTTCAGCTCAGCAGGGCACACGCGGTTATTTCTCTGGACAATAGACAATACCAGAACTGGAAGTTTCTCAGCTGTAAACCCCAGCCCGAGCAGAAGCTCAGCACTGCCAAATCAGAATCATGACGCGTTATTTAACATTAGTACCGTAATATCAGTGAAATTCTACTACACAGTCATATGTGGGCAACGAGATATGGTAATTATGAGACAAAGAAATGAAAGCGGGCAAGAAACAAGAAACAAAAAACACCACTGCCGGAGCATTCCGTACAAATGGTTAACCAACGAAACCAGAAACGTGCGGCCCCGGTGTTTAGCAGTGGGTTCAACGCGACGCTGCACTGAAGCTTTTCACAATTATAGGTTACATGTAGGTGCTTCTTTTATTGTGGTAAGATACATGTTTGGAATGAGTTAACCACAATGTTTATTTCACATGCCGCACATTGTTCCTCGCGTCATCACGGTCATGGAGGAGTGTAACGAGCGGTTAAATTCGTTTCGCAATATGTTAATCACACTGGCTGTTCTCGAACCACAGGCGGTGACAGGCATCGAAGCCGAAGCCAAAGTGCCGCTGGACAAACTCCCAGCGAACGCGCTCCCGCAATCATCACATTGACGCTGCCGTGCCCGCTACACAAGCTTTAACATCGCGAGCTAATTCGGCGGTGTGGTTTGCAGGATCCGCCCGCTACCAGCGCTTGCATTTCAATTATTTTTTGGGGAGGGGTTAACGTCCCAAAACCACCATATGATTATGAGATGCTGCAGTAGAGGGCTCCGGAAATTTTGACCACCTGTGCTTCTTTGACGTGCACCCAAATCTGAGCACACAGGTCTACAGCATTCTCGCCTCCATCGAAAATTCAGCCGCTGCAGTCGGGATTCAATCCCTTAATCTGCGGGTCAGCAGCCTTAGCCACTAGACCACCTTAGCCACTAGACCACCGTGGCGGGGCGGAGCTTGCATTTCCGTTCGCGATTTAGCGCCGCTTGGATGGCCGCCAGATGATCGGTATGCAGTTGCTGCCGACAGTCAGCCTCCCAGGCTTGTTTTTGTGCCTGGACTGTACCATCGGCCCGGCGAATGCGAGCTTTAACGTTTACACTGTTAGCGCTATTCTAGAGTTGTCTGTGGCTTACCCATGTGGAAGCTCTTAGTAGAAACTGATGCATGCGCGCACGGCACTACGGGTGAGTAGAAATATTAAAATAAATAAACGATTAATCAATGAAGAAACCACAAATAATCGATTAGACTTTCCGATTAATAGATGATTGCAGACCGCCACCCTCACCCCCAGCACGGCCCCTTCACCGATTCGCATGAGCGCGAGGCAAGTCATGCCCAGATGCAGAAGTCGAGCACACCGAATCTTATTGACTACAGCGCATATTTCTACACTAGTTGAATGAGCCCAAAGCCACCAGCGGTCCTACCTCATAGAGACAAAAATGAACTCGACCTGGTTTCGGTCGCTTTTGGCGTGCACCTCCGAGCCTCCTCCCGAGACTTCTAGTGTGGGCAGGAGAATGCATGGGCATTCACTTCATCGAACGAAAGCAGCAATGCAATGCGTCAATGTTCAACAGAGACGTTCGTTGTTTTCAGTACATTTCAGACATGCGAATGCATCGTCTAATTGGTTATTTTATTTGTGTTCGTTTTCGGCTTCGCACTGTTTCATCGTAAGCCGAGTTCTTGTCGCCTTTGATAAACAAGCGAGTTTCTTTGCCTACTGTGTCTATGGAATCTTTTTAGGTATTTTATTTAACTCTCAAGTCCGCCATGATGGATCAGCGGTTACAGCGCTCAGCTGCAGATTGTTTCATCGTGCTTGCGTTTGTACGTGCACGTGTAGTATGCGCTAGCAAAATGAAAAAAATTTTGGGTGGGGTTTGAACCCCCCAACCCCTTACCTTGGCTATGCCCCTGGTCATGTGGTTCGAAACCGGACGCGGCGGTCGCATTTCGATGGAGGCGAAATGTTAGGGGCCCGCGTACTGTGTGCTGTCAATGCTCATTAAAAAGCACCAGATGGTCGAAATATCACGATCCTTGCACTTCGGCGACTCTGACAATCATACCGTGGTTTTGGAATATAAAACCTCACATGAAAATATTATTAAGCTCTCAGGTTTTATTATTATATTTGGGGGGCAATATGCAGTAGTCCAAGAAATTCCACATCGTAACATGCGCTGTTTACTCCTTGAGTGGTTTCTGCTGTCGTTATGTCTTATTCTTTAGCAAAGGAGAGATTATTGGTCACCAACGGATGAAAAAGCGAAAATATATTAGAAGGCAGAGAGGCTGGTTTGAACTAGCACGCTCCAGCTTGCTACACTGCTCTGGCGATGGACAATGCAGATTTCCTTCTATACGACATCATTCTTTAGCATAGCGTTCCTTCTCACTTACTCACGGGCCATGGTCGCTGCTTCTTCTCTCGTGTGGTTGACAATACCTGCAATCTTGTACTACTCGACAGAACTTTACGACTTCTTACCATCACTGAATATATGAACAGCGCAGCCTATAAGTAGTTACAGCATGACTATAGAAGTAACAAACAAGGATAGAAGAGAGCGTTGACTTTCCACAATGTTTTGATAGTGTAATGGTGTACATATATAGGTGAAAAAAGAGTATGGGCATGCGTAGAAGGGTGCAGTTAACAACCACTATATCAGCAAAACTCTTGTCTTTTCTTAATTGATCTGGAAACAAATACACAGCTTAAAAATGATCGAGATACACAATCTCTTTTTGCAATAGTGCAACTGATGGGAAACTTAAACATGTATCGTTAAAATTACTTATGTGATTGGCTTCAATTATCTCTCGTGTGGCCTGCGAGTGGTGCTTGCCTATTACCTCGCAACGCTCAAAGAAAGGCGCGCAGCCGCAGTCTCGGCAGTGGTTCATAACTTCTTACCATGCTCATACTAATGGACTGACCGAGCTCCTCAAACACACACTAACAAACATACTTTTCATGTACCTTTTGTCGACCAAACCAATTGAAAAATCGCCCTCCCATTCGTCACCGTCGCCTACGAACTGTCACATCATTAAACTGCTGACTTCCCCGCATTTTATTTTCTCTTTGACTGTCATCCCTTAATACTTTTCAACACCCTGATTCCGTCTGACCCTCCATGCACAACTACGTACGCTAAAGATGTAGTCACCCATGCTCTCATTGCACGTACAATAGCCCACGCTCGGTTTTCATAGTCCCAGATTGCACAAAAGTCGCTCCATGACAGTCCACACCGGGCTGCTGATTGTCCTCCCTGCTCACTCGTGCTATTGTGGCTCGCATCTCGGCCTCTGCAAGAAACTTTTATTGGGATACGTCGGCCCTACCGAGTTCTGTGCCAGGTGACACCTGTTTTCTATGAGATTTTCCCTGACTACGAACTCATCGACTGCTACATCTTGAATTGACATGGTTCATGTTTCTCGCCTGAAGCCCTGGAAAATTGAAATTCCCTTCTAACCATAACAGCTACCGGCACAGTGCGTTGCCGAGCAGGGCAATGTGACGTTGTCAAGCTTGTGGAGATCTGAGGTGCGCCTGCGACCATTTCGCGGGCATTCCACCACACGGCCACACCCTTTTGCTTTCCTGCTCTGTTAACACCACGTGGCGATAGATGGCGCCACGTGCGGGCACGGCACGCGGTACGCGCGCGCCGAGGGAGCGCTTTTTTTTCCGTGGTCGGCGCCGGGTAAGCACGTGTTTTCCTTCGTCCGCGTCCCCTTTGGGAATCGCCGGACTGTAGCCTGCCTGGGGTGGCCTTGGGCACCTCGGCAGGCGTGTTTACTTGAGTGCTAGCTTCGGTAGCGTACGCTAAGCCCACAGCGGTGCCTAGTGCTTGAAGTAATCGTACTACAACGAGCCGCACTTGCCGTAGGCCTACGCGTACGAGGTTTGCCCTAACACTCGCGACCAGGCCCAGTGGCCATCGTGAGAGTGCGCAGGATAGCCGCGAAGGACCTTTTCCCGACCGGCGTGTCAAAGCTCGCCATTGCCAGCTGCGACGTGTTCGCGGTTTTCCCCTTATTGTGAACGTCCGCGTGCGGGTGCCTTTGCTACCCGCGTCCCGGGAGCGGACGTTGTACTGTTGTGCGGGGTGCCGCCAGAGGCAATAAAGTGTTGTGTATTTGTGCATTAGAACACTGTCTGTTTGCCGCGCCGCGCTAAACGCCTTATTAGTTGAGCGCGCGCGGAGCGGTGCGCTACACGCGAGTAAACGGAGTAGCGGCCCTGTGGCTCGCTAAGCGTGAACCCGTGGTGATCGTCCGCTGCCGTTCGTAGCGGGGTCACCATACTAGCGCCCAACGCGGTATCAAAGGCTCATTAAGCCTTTGATTAGTCTTAGCCGAGTCAGCCCGCCTTTGCGAATCAGGCTCGCCGCGTTTACCCGCGTTATGTCTGCTCCGCGTGAGTTCTGTCCGCTGACGCTTTTAGCAGATACCGCATTGCTCGAGAACCGGGCCTGTGCCCCCCTCGAGCATCACAGTCACGCACCCTCACTTGTCACAAGCCCCAGTCGGGATGATACGAGGCGCTACGTATCAGCTCCCACTGGAGAGGTAGCGTGTTTTGGGTCCGAAGCCATAGCCCAACCCGAACAGTGCACAAGGGCAAATTGGACTACTACTGCTCCCTTTGGAATGCATGGCAGTTCCATGTCACAGCGCTCCGAAACGGCTCTCAGTGGAGCTTCCGGGGCGCAGATCGGCACCGCGGCCTCAGCCGTTGCCGAATTTTGCCCGCTGGCTGCTACGCAACCTAGCAGCCAAGCTCATTTCGAGCACGCGCCTGCACCGCTAGCCGCAAGCGGCCTAGCATTTTCACGTGAAGCTGCCCCAAGAGTGAGCTGTGAAAAACAGTCGCTCCCCAAAGTCGCGACGGTTGGTATCCGTTTTGAAACCGCGCCGCTTATCGAGCTCAAAAACAGTTCCCCATCGCTCGCCCGCGCCGCTACTGCACCGACAGCTTCCTTTGAAGCGGGCGCACAGACGCTGCTGCAAAATGACGACCAAATGATTCAGGCACTCACGGGGGCAGTCCAAACGCTTTCGGCCATTCCGAACCGCCCTCATCCCGCTGTCATGTTGGCCGTTCTGACCTACAGCGGGTATGGTGATCTGCAAAGTGCAAGAGATTACCTGGACTCCCTCACGCGTTATCAGAGAGCCATGGGTCTAGACGACCAGGAAGTGCTCGGACGCGTCGTCCCGGCTGCACTGACTGACACGGCGGCCAGGTGGCATCGGCTTTCCGGCCACCGAGCAGCGACCCTCGATGAGTTCCGCGCGGCCTTCCTGCGCGAATTCTTACCCGCTGACTACGAGAGTAGGATGCGGCGCGAGCTCGAGCTCCGCACACAAGCTCCTGATGAGTCGCTTCAGGAGTACGTACGCGCGATGGAAGACCTTTTTTCTATCGCTGAGCCCAGAGCCTCGAAGGAGGAGCGCGTCGAACGGGTGATTAGGCAGGCACACCCGACTTTTTCGGCGTACCTGCGTGGCAGTCGCTTCCGTGATTTGGAGGAATTGGCCGTCGAGGCAAAGCGCATCCAAGGCGACATTCTCGCCGCGCGTTCCTATCACCCGCCACCGCCAGCCAGCGAGGCCCTCGAACCGCGCTGCGCGTGGGGAGGGGCCATGACCCTTCCTCAGCGGCAACAGCCCGCCGGAGCTGCCTTTGGGGCTACCGCTACGGGTGGGCGCACGTGGGAGATAAGCGATCAAGCTTTAGATCCCTACACGTACGGGAGGCGTGCAGCCGGTGCTGCATCGCAACTCGACGCGCGCGAGCAAGGGCGAAATCCGACCCAGCGCATCACCGGTGGTAACGGTCGTCAGAGCGGTTCCTTTGATCACGCGGTGAACCGACCCCCGGCAGCTCGAAGCTGCTCCGTCTCAGGAAAGGGACCGCGATGGAGTGCGCTGCTTCCGCTGCCGTCAGCGAGGGCACACAGCGAGGGAGTGCTCCGCGTTTGTGCCTCCTGTGAGGCAGGGAAGCGGGAGCGCGGGCCGTTCGTGAAGGCATGAGCGGCCGAACCCTTGCTTCTCCCCTCTGTGTATCGGGCGAGCAGTCTTTCTGGTGCGCACGCGCCGTTTATTTTGGTCACCATTGTCTGTCGCAAATTCTCGGCGTTGCTGGACACGGGCGCAAGCGCTTCGTTGTTTGGCGAACAGGTGTTGTCCCACTTGCAGAAGCGCTCGGTGCGCTTGCGGGACAGCCGAACGACATTCACCCTCGCGAAAGGCGTGGCCCAGTCGGCGGGCGCCGCGAGGTTGACTGTCAGATGGGGAGGCCGAATGGGACTCGCGCGTTTCGTTCATCTTCCAGGGCTCAGTGTTCCTGTGATTCTCGGTCGGGACTTTCTCCTAAAAACCGGTATCGTAGTGGACATTGCGAATGGCGGCTATCGCGACGGACTCTTTTCCGAGCTAAAGCCGTTCATCAGCCCACCAGCGCTTTCTGTTGCCTGTGCAGTTGAAGCGTCGAAACCGTGTCACGTGCAAACTTCGGGGGCAGGCCCCTGCGCTATGCACTCGTCGGCTCAAAATCCCCATCAGGATCGAGCGGCACGACACGAAGAGGCTCCGCATCTTCTGATCGCTTGTGCGACTCAATTGAATGATACACAAAAGGCTCGTCTGTCGGCACTGTTGCGCGAATACGATGAGCTCTTCACCGATCAACCCGGCTGTACCGATTTGGTGAGCCATTCGATCGAAACTGGCGACGCGCTTCCTTTGAAGTGTAACCCCAGGCCCGTCAGCCAGGCCAAGAGGCAGGTAATTGACGGCTTGCTGGACGAGATGCTCTCAGCTGGCATTGTTCGCCGTTCGTCCAGCGCCTGGGCGTCTCCAATTGTGTTGGTGCCTAAGGAAGATGGCAGTCATCGCCTGTGCGTAGACTATCGCCGTCTGAACGGAGTGACTCGTAAGGATGCCTATCCGCTCCCCACGATTAGCTCCATCGTAGGAAACCTCGGCACTGCGCGGTATTTTACCACATTAGATACCTCCAAAGGTTACCTACAGGTCCGGATGGATGAGCGTGACCGGTGCAAGACCGCGTTCACGTCCCACAGAGGGTTATTTGAGTTCACTCGTATGCCCTTTGGTCTTTGCAATGCTCTGCGACTTTTCAGAGACTCATGGACCGCGTCCTCGGGGAAGCAAAGTGGTCTTACTGCATGTGCTACCTCGACGACATCGTGATTTATTCACGAACCTTCGAAGAGCACTTGGCCCATGTTGCCGATGTACTCGAGAGGGTGCGGACCGCCGGGATGACACTTAACCCCGCTAAGGTCCAATTAGCGCAGACCCGTGTTCAGTTGCTCGGGTTTACGCTGGGCGAAGGCTCCATTGAGCCAGATCGGGAGAAACTTCGAGCAATCCTCGATTTCCCCGCGCCCAAGGACGTACGCGGCCTGCGCCGCTTTCTCGGAATGGCCAATTTTTACCGGTCGTTCATTCCGTCCTGTGCCCGAGTGCAGGCGCCCTTGACCAAGCTCTTGGGTAAGTCAGCTGAGTGGCGATGGGGACCTGAGCAGCAAGAGGCGTTTTGCTTTCTGTCTAGCGCCATTGCGGAGACGGCGCAGCTCAAGCTCCCCGACCTGACCAGACCGTTTCTTGTCCAGACTGACGCAAGCGATCTGGGATTAGGAGCAGTTCTCCTACAGGAATACGATGGTGTGTTGCAGCTGTTGGCCTTTGCCAGCCGCTCATTGATACCCGTGGAAAGGAATTATTCCGTGACCGAGATTGAGTGTCTCGCCATCGTGTTTGTACTGTGGAAGTTTGATGTCTACCTTGATGGGACGAAATTTGTGGTGCAAAAAGATCACAGCGCGCTTAGCTGGCTGGTGCGGCTCCGTGAGCCTGCAGGCAGGCTAGCGCGCTTGGCTCTCCTAATACAGCATTATGACTTTTCAGTGCAGTATCGGAAGGGGAGCACTAACGTGGTAGCTGACGCTCTATCTCGTGCCCCAGTGTCTACCAGGAGCCTGGATCCCGGCACGACAACCGCTAGCAGTGCCTTTGCGCAAGCGAGCGGCGCGAGCGAAACAGCGGCGGAGCCGCCGAGTGGAGAAAAGGGTGAATGCGCTGATGAGCAAACCCTTTCTACGGGCCAGACAAGCAGCGCACCGCGAAGCAAACGAGAGGGGGAGCGAAAGGGAAGCGAACCCATGACGCCAATGCGAGCGGAGGCGATGGCTGCAGTCCTGAGTGGGAACGATACCAGGCTCCCCTTTGGGAGAATGGGAATCGCTTTCAGCAGACAAGTGTTACTGAAGGCCCAGCAAGATGATCCGTTTTGTCGCGAGTTGAGCGACGGTCTCAGGGAGACGGAGCGCCGAGACGCTGCTGGTAGTGCGGCGGGCGCAGGGGGACGGGAACCGGCGTGTGTCGCTGGGTCCCCCGCGGATACATACTTGGTCCCCCGCGGATACATACTTGCTGGACTATGATGGACTCCTGCTGAAGTACATAGCCACCGATGGATGAGGAGTCAGTGGAACCGTTTAAGGTGGTTGTGCCCAAAAGTCTGAGAGGCGCACTGTTGCGAGCCTCTCACGACGAGCCCATTGCCAGTCACCTGAGTGGCTCTAAAGTTTTTGCGAAACTGAGCAAGGTTGCGACTTGGCTTGGCATAAAGCGTGACATTTTTCGCTATTGCCGTTCCTGCCACGTCTGTCAAACGGTGAAACCAAGGGGTGGCAAGCTGCTCGGATTGATGAAACCGGTTATCAGTGAGCGTCCGTGGCAAGTAGCCACCTGTGATCTAATGGGGCCGTGCCCCAGGAGTAAGCAGGGGTTCATACATCTGATGGTAGTTGTTGATCATTTTTCCAAATGGGTGGAGCTGTTTCCGCTGTGGAAAGTGACAGCGCGAGCGGTGCTAGAGAGGCTACAGGAAGTGTTTTGTCGGTTCGGCGTTCCGAAAAGATTGATCACGGACAATGCGTCGTATTTCACCGCTCGGGTGTTTGGTGATACGTGCCGTTCCCTAGGAATAGATCACTGCACCACTTCGCCCTACCATCCCCAGTCCAATTTGACGGAGCGAACCAATCGTACGCTCAAACCAATGTTGGCGGCCTTTGCCGAAAGTCAAAGGGACTGGGCAGACCATTTGAGTGAACTCGCGCTTGCAATCTGAACCTCCGAGAGTCGCTCTACTGGTTTCTCTCCCGCCTTCCTTAATTTCGGAAGGGAGTTGGCAAATCCGGTGACCAGTGTCATGCAATGCCAGCTCGGAGACGAGGAAGAACCGGCAGACTGTTCTGCTTACGCTTCCACACTTCGGGACAGGCTTTGTCGAGCTCTCAGTAGAGCGAGGCAAGGTTTGGCATCGGCCAGGGCCGAGCAAAAGGCCCAGCCCGGTTGCGCCCTGCTCCCGACCGTCGTCGATAAGCTCTGCTGGCCTTTCTATCACGGCTCCTGCACGAGGCCAGCTGTCGCAGACGCTGTGCACGACTCGACCGACGCCGCAGGACGCCTCGCAGCCAGTGGATTTGGCGACCTTGATTTCAGCAGAAGGGCCGGCTGTCGCAGCGAGGTCCACCCGAACCTCCACCGAGGCGGCGTTCGTCGGACTCGCAGGGCTGTCGTCAACATCGACGAGACGAAGTCACCCAAGTCAAACATTACGTGACGCTTCCCCTCCGAGCTGTGGACGCGCTCTTGCGTGAGCATCATGAACTCCCGTTACCCCTCTTCCGCGGAGCCATTATATTTCTAGAGTGTATTCTTGTGTTGTTTTATTTTTTTTTCAGCAGCAGTTGCACAGCGAGGCTGAGGCTAGCTGTTGCCCATTGCATGACGCCTTTGCATGCATGGGCGACGACCCCAGGCCTTTGCAGACCGGTATATAGGGTGAATTAAGGAGAGGAGGATGTGGGGATCTGAGGCGCGCCTGCGACCATTTCGCGGGCATTCCGCCACATGGCCACACCCTTTTGCTTTCCTGCTCTGTTAACACCACGTGGCGATAGATGGCGCCACGTGCGGGCACACGCGGTACGCGCGCGCCGAGGGAGCGCTCTCTTCTCCGTAGTCGGCACCGGGTAAGCACGTGTTTTCCTTCGTCCGCGTCCCCTTTGGGATTCGCGGACTGTAGCCTGCCCGG
The DNA here is from genome assembly GCA_013436015.1 of Rhipicephalus annulatus. Classification (NCBI taxonomy): domain Eukaryota; kingdom Metazoa; phylum Arthropoda; class Arachnida; order Ixodida; family Ixodidae; genus Rhipicephalus; species Rhipicephalus annulatus. The sequence continues at coordinate 233,348 of WOVY01003416.1, forward strand.
GGTGGCCCTGGGCACCCCGGCAGGCGTGTTCACTTGAGTGCTGGCTTCGGTAGCGTACGCTAAGCCCAGAGCGGTGCCTAATGCTTGAAGTGGTCGTACCACAACGAGCCGCACTTGCCGTAGGCCTACGCGTACAAGGTTTGCCCTAACACTCGCGACCAGGCCCAGTGGCCATCGTGAGAGTGCGCAGCATAGCCGCGAGGGACCTCTTCCCGACTGGCGTGTCAAAGCTCGCCATTGCCAGCTGCGACGTGCTCGCGGTTTTCCCCTTATTGTGAACGTCCGCGTGCGGGTGCCTTTGCTACCCGCGTCCCGGGAGCAGACGTTGTACTGTTGTGCGGGGTGCCGCCAGAGGCAATAAAGTGTTGTGTACTTTTGCATTAGAACACTGTCTATTTGCTGCGCCGTGCTAAACGCCTTATTAGTTGAGCGCGCACGGAGCGGTGGGCTACACGCGAGTAAACGGAGTAGCGGCCCTGTGGCTCGCTAAGCGTGAACCCGCGGTGATCGTCCGCTGCAGTTAGTAGCGAGGTCACCATAAGCTGCAATGTATTCCAGCATTCCCGTGAGCTGTGTTCAGAGTTAACACGACCGCCATAATAAATATTTCCTGTAACAATATATATATATTGCCACGCTGTGTTAGTGGTAGAAGAGGAGAGCGAAGAAGTGAATGACTGCTGTGGCTTGGTAAACAGTCATCCACTTCGAGTTCGTGTCGATCGTTTCCTCTCACGACAGACTGGTGGACGTGCTGGATACTGTACTGCATCGTCTTATGCCTGCTGCTCCTGAACCAGAAGCAACCAATGCCAGTGCACCAGGGTCTGCTGATATCCATCAAAGCAGCCGCCGCCTTGAAGGACTACCACCACAGTACGGCCCCTTGGCAAGTGCCGGGAGGACAATGTTTGCCACGTCCACAACCCAAACTGAGCGCGACCCATTTGCTAGCGTACCCTCTGTCATCAACACGCCTCGCACACCCAACCCATTCCATGGCGATGCAGGTGAGGATGTCGAAGACTGGCTTAACCATTTCGACCAGGTCACTACCATCAACGACTGGGACAATCGCCGTAAGTTGAAGAACGTGTATATCACCCTCTAAGACACGCCAAGAGTGTGGTACGAGAACCACGAAACTTCATTCACAAATTGGCAGGAATTCCATCGGCAGCTTCGCGAGGCATTTAGTAACCACGAACGAAAAGAGAGAGCGGAGCAGGCGCTTTCTTCGCAGTTTCAAATGCCGAACGAGAGCATCGCCATGTTTGTCAAAGAGATGTCGCGATTGTTTCAACGTGCTGACCCCCACATGCCAGAAGACAAGAAGGTGCGCCTGCGAATGCGAGGCGTAAAAGGGCAACTTTTCGCAGTTCTTGTGCGCAACCCTCCTACGACTATGTCTGAGTTCATACTTGAGGCCACAATTATAGAGCGCATGCTTCGGCAGCGATTATCGCAGTATGAGCATCAGACAGCCATGTTCGCTGCGTGCTCGCTTGTACCAGGAGGTGATAATAGGGAGGTCCTCACAGCACTCATACGGCAGGCTGTATGCGAAGAACTTCGGATATCTCGTGCAGGGTCCCCTCCCAGTAGCGCTTCTCTTAAGAATGTCGTTCGTAACCAAATCAGGCAGGTCGTTCATTTCTCACCACCATCACAAGTCGAACCTCCCACGCTTTCCTACGCGAATGCCCTACGCGTCTCTACGCCGTCGATGGCACATTTCGTTCATCCACCTGCTGGGACCCCCAGACGCTTTCCAAGTACACCCTATTGCCTACCTTCTCAGGCCGATTTTCGTCCTGGCACCCGGAAGTCCACCGTCTCGCGTGCACCCGACAATCGTCCTTTATGCTACCATTGTGGCGAAGTTGGACACGTACCGCGACTGTTACTACCGATGAATAGGCCTAAGCGGATTCCACCCAGATTCCCGTTGTCCACGCTATGGTGAGCGCCTACAAAATATTGTGGATTACTTGGAAGGTAGCCATCACGCTCCTGTCCCGCCGCGACGAGTCATGGTCACCATCACCCCGTTCGTCTGCATCAACGCACCCCGCCCGACCTGCCTTTGGGTCCCCTGGTGTCAGTGGCGTGAGCCCACGCCAGGGAAACAGAAACGGCGACCTCCGGAGGTCAGGCCGCTGTCACGCAAACCTACAAATACCCTCCGCCGCTGTCTTACGACGTACCGTTAAAACCTGTTTCTGAAACCGCCAACAGAACGTCCGCTGCCATTGCGGTTTCCGTTGACTGTTATCAGGTGACTGCGCTTGTCGACACGGGAGCCAATCACTCAGTGATGAGTGCTTTATTGGCCACCCATCTACACAAGGTGCTGACAACGTGGGACGGCCCTCAATCATCGTTGGAAGACACCTCGCATGCCCTATAGGAAGGTGCACCGCCAGGCTTGATATTTGTGCGTCTGCTTTTGTAGCATCATTCCTTGTACTGCCCAATTGTTCTCGGCCGGTTATGTTGGGCATGGATTTTCTGCGAAAGTATGAAGTGATAATTAATCTGCGTGATTTGTTCGCAGTTTTGCTAACCGTGTTTCTCCAGATTCCGACATCGAGAATGGACATTGTGGCGTCGCCTTACACGTAGTCGATGCTTGCTTCACGTTGCCACCTCGCAGTAGTATCTTCGTGCTTGTTGAGTGTCCACTGGAGCAGTCAATTAGGGGAATCGCCGAAAGTAACCTTACGTTAATGCTTGATCGGGAAGTCACCATTGCTCAAAGTCTTGTTCAACTCCGAAATGGCCAGACTATGCTTTTCGTTACAAACTTCAGTGGCGAATACAGGCATTTTCCGAAATGCACAACCATAGCTTACTTGAAAGTATTGGATGATTTGGACGCCTTCCCTTTGATTACAATGATATCGACTGAGAAAAGCTGCAATACTGACGTGACTAGTCGCCTCAACGTCAATCGCCAGTTAGAAGAACCCAAGAGGGCAAGGCTCCTTAGTCTACTCTCATCCTTTAGTGACTGTTTTGCCACTACGTCGAAAGTCTGGCAGACCCCTCTAATGAAGCACAAGATTATCACTGAGCCCAACGTCCAACCCGTGCGCCAACATGCTTACCGCGTGTCGCAGAAGGAGCAGGATGCCATCCATCATCAAGTGAAACATATGCTCGACGACGGCGTAATTCAACCATCGACTAGTCCTTGGGCGTCACCAGTTGTTCTGGTTAAAAGAAAGATGGTTCACTACGATTCTGCGTCGACTACCGCAAACTGAACAAGATAACGAAAAAAGACGTATATCCTCTTCCTCGCATTGATGACTCCTTGGATCGCCTGCAACACGCCCGTTACTTCGCTTCCATGGATCTCCGTAGCGGATATTGGCAGATTGAAGTAGATGAACGGGACAGAGAAAAACAGCGTTTATTACACCTGAATGAATTTAAAGTTCTCCCTTTTGGCCTGTGCTCCACTCCAGCCACATTCTTACGAATGATGGACACAGTTTTATGTGACTTGAAGTGTCACTCTTGTTTAGTGTATTTAGATGACATAGTCGTTTTTTCTACGACTTTTGAACAGCACATTGAGTGGCTTAAGGCGGTTCTTTTTGGCTATTCGCACTGCCGGCCTCTCTCTGAAACCGGAAAAGTGTTATTATGGAAACAAGGAGCTCAAATTTCTTGGCCACATTGACAGCAGCAGTGGTGTTCGCCCCGACCCTGCGAAAGCTATGGCAGTTGCTTTGTTCCCGATACCGAGAACAAAGCATCATGTACGCCGCTTTCTGGGCCTTTGTGCTTATTACTGCCACTTCGTACCGAATTTTTCGAAAATCGCCGACCCTCTACAACAACTCGTCAAAGACGACATTGCCTTCGTCTGGGGTCCCAAACAATCTAACGCTTTCCGCGGCCTTCAACAATGCCTACAAACGCTGCCGATCCTTGGTCACTTCGACACCGAAGCAGACACAGAAGTCCGCACTGACGTGAGTAACCTTGGCCTCGGAGCTATTCTCGTGCAATATCAAGATGGCGTGGAACGCGTCATCGCCTACGCTAGCTGCACGTTGTCATCTGCAGAGAAGAACTACTCAACGACTAAAAAAGAATGTCTGGCGGCTGTATGGGCCATTACGAAATTCAGGGCACTACTTGTACGGACGCCCCTTCCAAATCGTCAGTGACCACCACTCTCTCTGCTAGCTAGCGAATCTGAAAGATCCTTCGGGCTGTCTTGCAAGATGGAGCCTTCGGTTACAGGGATTCGATATAACAATGGTTCACAAGTCTGGCCAGAAACACACCGATGCTGCTTTCCCACACACCCGTCGAGATCGCTGCAGAAGACAAGGATGAAGACTTCAGCTGCCTTGCTATTCTCGCATCACTAAATGTGGCTGAGCAGCAACGCGAAGACTCAGAACTACAACCACTGATCGAATAGCTTGAGGGACATCGCCCTCAACCCCCATGTCAGTTTGCACGTGATTTGTCATCTTTATGTCTACGTCAAGGTATCCTCTACAAGCGCAACTTTCATCCAACGAAAACTATTTACCTCCTCATCAATCCTGCTGCTCTCCGCGATGATATTTTGCGTGCTTGTTACGACGAGCCATCGTCAGGGCATCTTGGGTTCGCCCATACTCTGGTGTGGATCAAGAAAAATACTACTGGCGGAAACTTACGAAAACCGTCCGACAGTACGTCAAAACATGCACAGCGTGCCAGCTCCGCAAAAATCCAACGACCAAACCAGCCAGTCTGCTTCAGCCTTTGCGGCCCCCTCACGCACCTTTTGAAAAGGTCGGGATAGATTTACTCGGCCCATTTCCGAAGTCTACGGCTGGTAACCGCTGGATTGTGGTTGCCACCGACTACTTGACCAGATACTGCGAAACACAAGCCACCCAGCGAGCAACTGCTTCCGATGTGGCTGACTTTTTTATCAAGAATATCGTTCTCCGCCACCGTACTCCCGCTGTCATCATCACAGATCGTGGTACTGCCTTTACGGCACAGTTGCTCCGAGAGATCGTGTTGCTGAGCGGCACGACGCACCGAACAGCAACTGCGTACCACTCGCAGACTAACAGGTTAACAGAACGCCGTAACAAAACGATTGCAGATATGCTTTCGATGTATGTCGCCAAGAATCAGAAGAATTGAGACGAAATCCTCCCGTATATAACATTTGCTAACAATACGGCTCTGCAGGAAACCACTGGCTTTGCTCCTTTTCATCTGGTTTACGGCTGCGTCACCACATTCCTTGACACCATGCTGCAACCAACTCTGCCGGACATGATTACCCCGGACGCAGATGTATTCGTTCAGCGTGCTGAAGATGCCCGGCAGCTGGCACGCTTTCGCATTTTATCGCGGCAAAATCAAGATGCTCGACAGTACAACATTTACTACAGAGCAGTAATATACAAACCCGGTGACCTTGTCTGGGTTTCGACTCCTATACGTCAACGTGGATGCTCAGAAAAATTGTTATGTCGGTACTTCGAACCCTACCGAGTTCTTCATCACCTCGGGGAAGGTTAACTACGAAGTTGTCCCAGCAGACACATCGCACCATTCTTGTAGACCACGTTACTCGGATGTGGTTCACGACTACCAGGATGAAGCATTACTATTCGCGTTGACTGCAAGTCAAGAACTTTGTGATGTGGCACTGCCCTTCAAGACAGTTGTACATTTCTTTCTCTTCTTTCTCGCTTCTTTTTTCCCATCTCTTTTTTTCTTCTCAATGGACACAGACATTTTTTACTACCTTTTGTTGTTTTTTGGAGCCGCGGCATTCATGCGATGCTTCCTCTTTTTTTTTTTTTTTTCCTTTAGAGAGAGGGTAATGCCATGCTGTGTTAGTAGTAGAAGAGGACAGCGAAGAAGTGAATAGCTGCTGTGGCTTAGTAAACCGTCGTCCACTTGAAGTTCCTATCTATTGTTTCCTCTCGCGGACAATATATAGTATATGGAACCCTAAGCAACTAGATTAAATTAGAGTGCAGTGGAACCAATAATTCGAAAGCACTCAAAATGTCCCAAATCCGCATTTGCAGTGAGGGCCAAACATACAGATAGCAAATTCCTCAAAATTATCGCTGAGCTTATTGATGCTGCTAAGTTTACACGAAGATAAAATTATTGCTAAAATTCTGCTATAAAGATGGGCACAAAGTTTGGAAGGCAAAGGGAAAACAACTAAAAAATCCCAATTTCACACTTTTCTTCACATTGTGAAGCATCCGTCCATTATGACTGTCTTATTGGCGTATGTTGAAGGGAATCGTGAATATAGGGCTAAATAAGCAGAGCAACGTTAGTTTTGCATCGTTCGGAAAAACATCATCAAACACTATTTTGATAGAGTTTGTTGCTATTACTGATCATACACAGATCATTAATATCAGTGTTTATTTCATCAAGAGGGCTCTGTATAACTAAAATTTGAGGCGCATATAATTTTGGTCAATATACTTCACAAAAACAAGTCAGGATGGGCAATAAAAAACTGTTTCTAACACCTAATCGGGGATTTCTACAGATTTAGAAATGACTGTACTATTAACAATCTAAGCAGGGTAGTAAGTGAAGGTAGCCTAGCTTTCATTTACAAGACATTGGTTGCCTCAAATTGCAGAAGAGCTAAGCATAATCTCAAAGCTTGTCTCTTGAGGACTACTAGAAAATGAGCTTATAAGCAGGAGCTCCAGCGTATAATATACACCCCAAATTCAAGCACTGGGCAAACATGCATGCAGTGCGAGCATCTTATTTACTTTCTCTTCTCCTCGCTTCTGATTTGGCCTTTCTAGGGATGTCCTTACGCTCGGCCAGCTGGATGTTTCCGGTGTGTCTTCTCTTCCTCTTTCTTCTCTGTTCTTGCGTATCTCTATGCGAATCAACAACAACAACAATAATAATAATAATTTCAACCCCTGTAGTCCGCCGAAAACACCTCTGATTTCGGTGCGCTAAGCAGGCTTTGAGGAAATACAACCTGCTGCTGAATCATCCAAGGATAATGGCCATAGATCCTTCATTCTGTGACATCACCCATTGACGATGAGTCACCTGTATCCACTGGCCGAAAGAACAAATTTTCACGAAGGCTGACATATGCACATGCGATCTGTAGCGCGCCTGATAGGAATACTTTTGGTTGAGATCGAAGAAACAATGCTTTTATTTTGGTAGATACAGTACACATGGAGCAACGAAGAATAGAAACACAGCACATAATTTGTAAATTTGAGTGAGCATCAAAGTTTCATTCTAAAATTTCTTATGCATTTATTCTATAATCTCCATTACCCTGGAATTCATAAAATTTATAAGATCACTCTATTCTTGGCCAATACCACACAGTGGGTATGAGCCACAAGAGAAGGTGGAACAAGAACAAGGCACTGACAGATGCGCTAGAGCAGGCAAGCTTCGAGGCCAGTAGGTTCATTATTTTTAGTCCTCCTCTCTTGTGCGCTGTATCAACCAAGATGAATGCACACCAACTCGTTCAAGCTTCCATTCTTATACAAACAATGCTTTTAAAGCACCAAAAAAGAATGGCAATTAACTGATTAAGACATCACACTGAGATCAATTAATCAATTAAATGCTAAATCAATTATTGATTAAAACCTAATATATTAAAAATTTTAATCGACCATCCTTACAACTGCGACGGCAACTGCGACGTCACTCACAATGTGGCCAATGACGCATGTGCTTGGGTACGACTCTGAGAACGACGTAACTGATAACACAGCCAATAGAGACCGCTCGTGACACTGATGCTGAACAGTTTTTCGTTTCTCCTAGACATGTACAGGTTTTGCAGTAAAAAAAAAAAAAGGAGAAAAGAAAAATGTACTGCGGTCACACTAGAACTCCAAGCAGGTGGAAGGGGCAAAATAGATGAGAAATCTGCCCGTTTCATAGAGTGAGAGAAAGCGACGAGCCCCATTAATCTGGACCGTGGACCGCTTCGCAAGAGGGAAAGCGTAATTGGCAGAACATCTTTCCGCTTTACCAGAAACTGCACTAGCACGTAAATATTACGTCACGCAAATTCACAAAGGCGACTAAAGGGAATGCAGTACACTCTGTCTTCTGGTTCTCATCGACGCAATCACAATCTACCTTGTGCTGCGTGATGAAACCCATCGCCTTTACAAGAGTGACTTCCCCAAGAGCCAGAGAAAGGCATTGGCAAACCTGTAGCAGCAGACTATTAGCGGCCGGTCATCTGAGCGCGAGCACATGAGTTGTGTCGCGACTCTGTGCCAGGTGCTGTTTTTCGGCGCACCCCACCTATCCTGCGCTGGTCCCCATAGCACTTGCATGTAAAAAAAGAGAGAGAGAGAGAAAAACTACGCACTTGTCAGCCCAAACAAATTAGAAGTGGTTAATATCTAAACTCTGTCGAATGAGTTAAACCTTTTTTTTTTTTTTGCTGAAAATTGCATGAAGTTAACGCAAGGATGCTGGATAAAATCCACGAAAGGACAAAGTCTCGCAAATATTTAATGCCAACATACTTGCGGTTTGGCCAGCAGAAGTGAAGGATGATGGGCCACCAAACACATTCTTGCTAGAAGCATCTGCTGCCGGCTTTGTTCCAAGGCCAGAGAGGAAACCAGAGCCACCTACAGCAAATAGAGTGGAGCTACTTCCTTGCTGTTTCTGTTCTTGCGACTGCTGACCAAATGTGCTGAAAGAAAACAGTGTTTTAACATAAAATGCGAGTGCATTCTGTGTACAGAGGGCTCCAAAAGCTTATGGGTCATGCATATTTGGCAAAGGGTGCAATGATAAGCCCCACATGCACTTTACACTGGGAGCTGTAGCTGAGATGGTGTTGCTTAATGAACGCATTGAAAAAAATGCAGAGCATACATATTCATCTCTAGAAATTAACGTAAAGCATGGAGCAAAATATGTGCTGATGTGCATAAAAGTATAATAAAACTTGGTGTCCAACACTGGGATCCTAGAGAGCAAGTTTCCCAGATGAAACTCACTCCCATGCATTAAAAATGTCTCTGCGTACTCCAAATGCAATAAATTATTTCACTCAAAGTACTACTTGCGCTTTCATGTATCAAAAAATATTACCAACATGTTAATTAGAATACTACATTTTTAACACCACATCACAACCACTCCATATAATAGGCATTTGCCACTCTTAATTACTTCCATTATTTGACCATAAATATATTTATAGTTATTTATACATCATTGAATCTGTTTTAGGCAATATTTCTCAACTTTTGTTCAGGTGAAGAGGTCTTGATTGATTGATATGTGGGGGTTTAACGTCCCAAAAACACCATATGATCATGAAGATGCCGTAGTGGTGGACTCTGAATAAAAATCACAGCATATCCACGCATAGTCACATGATTTAACTTGTTTTTAGTTTCCCAATGTCCTTTCGGAGCAGGTTTGGAGCAGTTCGGAGCAATATTGAATTTTGGAGCAGCATGGGCAGCATTCATTTTTTGGAGCTGTTTGGGCAACTGGAGCAGCACTTCCATCACTACTCTCATGAACTTATGTTCCATGGTTTACAAGAATGGGCATGCATGTATGCATGCACTCATGCTTAACGCAATGTAAGTCTCTAATCTGATTTAGGATTCTTAGTATTCATGCATGCCCTGCGAGTACTTAGGACCATGATTTACCTCGCAGCCTGTGGCTGGCCAAATGCTGGAGCGCTGGACTGGCAAAGAGGCTGCAACAAGTACTCATACAATTACACTCTATCAAGAAGTACAACAGAGG